>MNCI01006151.1:326589-355009 GCA_015680685.1 Gnetum montanum | reverse complement strand
AGGCACTTAACTAGGAGAGAAGGGTTGAGAGAGATTTAATGACTAGTAAAGCATTAAATGATAAATAGTAAATAATAATAAATAAAATCCTAATTAGCCTATTCCATGCACTGCAAGGTTTATCCAAGAAGTTCGTCTTTATTGCCGTACACAAACTTGTGTTCAGGTACAATGTCTGCTTGAATAAAGATCCGTTCACTTTGGAGTTCCTACTACAGGCACATGGAAATTAATCTGTCTCTGGAGGGGAAAAACTACCAGAGTTTCACTACGGTCTAGGCCTAGATTCGAAACAAGGAATTTATAGACTTGGCGATGCATCGCGATATCG
Organism: Gnetum montanum; assembly: GCA_015680685.1. NCBI lineage: Eukaryota > Viridiplantae > Streptophyta > Gnetopsida > Gnetales > Gnetaceae > Gnetum > Gnetum montanum. The sequence goes on along the minus strand of MNCI01006151.1, from coordinate 354,678 downwards.
AGGGGGACGACGCGATATAGCGTACGCGATATTGCGTGGGATGCGATATCGCGGCGATCGTGATATCACGACCCATGCGATATCACGTCCCATCAGGTGTGTTCCAATGCATAGATTCTCCCCCTATCTTTGATGAGGACACCCTTAACCAATAGTTTCAGTCAACTGTGGACAACCTTGGTGATGGGAACAGATCTCAAGATCAAGGGATCTCGAAAGATGGTATTCACAGTCATTCATCTAGAGGTAGGAACAATGACATGCACTAGGAGAAAGATAAATATGGTGATTAGGGTAGGGACCAAAGAAGAAGAGGTAGTAAGCATGTTCAGGTGCTAATTCTCCTTCCTCTTTGCCTTCATCATCATCATCCTCATCGTCTTTCTCCTCTAACTCCAATAGGAGAAGTAGAGGTCAGGACCATGGAAAAAACAATAGGGATTGGGATGATGATGAACAGTGAGATAGGGATGATCGTAGATCTCAGTGGGACAACAAGAACCAAGGGCATGGGAAACAACATGGGGAAGAACATCATAGAGAATGAAGGCACAATAGAACTTATCATAGGCATCATAGCCATGACAGGGATCACAAAAATCATCATGACTATAATGAGCTCCTACTAGCTATTAGAAACATGCTGAATATTTTAAAGGCTATTAGAATTCCCACCAAGCCCCTGAAGAATAATTGCATTAAATGATTGGATATAAACAATATTCCTAAGTTTGAAGGGGAATATCATTTAGATCCACAGAATCATTTGTAAGCCTTCCATGATGCTTGTGCCTTGCAAAATGTAGAAAATGAATGGGAAAGCTAAAATTATTCCCAAGGATACGCATAAAGGAGGCAAAAAGTCGATATTGGTCCTTGGAATTGGAATGCATTCGATGATGGAGTATGATGTTGGAACTATTCATTGACAAGTACTAAACATACTCCAAAGTGTCCAATCTAAGAAGGAAAATCCAAGGGTGGAAACCAAGTACTCATGAGTCCTTGGATGAGGCCATGGGCATGTGTTACTCTTTGTTGCATCGATGCCCAAGTCACGGATACTCTCAAAGGGATCAACTATGTCATATCATAGATGGGCTCAGAACTGAAACAAGGAGAACCCTTGGGATCTATGCCCAAGGGAGACTTCTAAGTTAAGAATCCATTAGATTTAAAGGCTCATTGAGCAAGTGAAGAAAGAGGAAGGAGAGTCGAAAAAGTAAGAAAATGTAGAAGAATACAATAGAGATCCCTCCATCTACAAGAGGGAGGTCTATTTTTGTAAGAATGAGGAGAAGTCACAACTTGATGAAGTGGTGCAAAGGGAAACCTTGCCAATTCAAAAAGTTGTTATTGAAATCTCGATTAAGGTTGACAAAATGTAGGACTCCTTGGATGAAAAATTCCAAGCTACTCTAAAGATTGTAAAAGAATGTAAGGATTAGGGTGGAAATGGTCATGAGTGAAGGAAGAAAAAAGATGCTAAACGAGAACATTGTAGAGATAAAGGTAAAGTTGCAGTGGTAGAGGAGGTTTCAGATTTAGAAATTGATGATGATGGTTGTAACATATTTCAATATGAACATCCCAAAAGATGTTGCCCTATCTTATCACATCTACAAGAATCTAGGGTGTATGCTCTAAATCCTAGATTGGCAAAATGGCAAGCACCTAGGTGGTTGCCTTATTCATAGGGCAACTATTGACAACAATTTCACCAAGAAGCTTACTATCTAAGGGAAGCACCACTTCAACCTTTGGAACAATACCAGTAGTCGCAAAACCCACAATTGTGGGGGATGCCACCTCCAAGGTAGTTGATGATCGATGGAGTAATCTAACACCCAACGATATAAGATATGAGTGTTCACGGGTAGCTCGATCGTAATCTGTGGATGAGGCAATGTGATTATGCTAGCAATTGGTTAAAGTTCAAGATCATTGTTTCCCATGTGAAACTAGTATAATCTATGCATATGGTTTAGCTCTTAGTGAGGTGTATGATATATGATGTTGTGTTGGCCATGTTTTCTAGATACAATGGTAAAGTGTGAAAATAAGTCTAAGTCTAAAGAAAACACTAAATACTATTCTAGCCTATGGCAACGAGTATCCAATCCTAATATTCCATTCACATCTTGGGCTTTATGTAACTACTAGTGGGATTACCAAGTTTACTGCTACTAGGCGTACCAAGTGATAAAACTATTGGGTTACCAAGCATTCACACTTAAATGCTTAAGATTAGTCATACTCATTTTGCTTAATATGAACATGTAAAAGTAAAGTGGTTGAGAAAAGTAAATCATTAAGCTAGAAAATAGTAAGAAAATTATTCTAAGTGTAAATAGTAAATCTAGGAGAATGCTACAATAGTGAGAAATAGCTCAATATTTATTTTTGGTTACACTTGTGTCCAAGTATAAAATGCTCAAAATAAATATTCTGTTCACTAGTTCACACTACATTGCAGGCATTCACACTTCTAATCACTAAGTCTAAGTTTACAAAAACAAACTAAAAGAGTTTTGCTAAGGGTGGACTAAATTTGATGTCTGACCATGTGCATAAGTGTTGTATTTATAGGTAGGCACATGTGGAATGATATTACATATTCAATGTTGCATCATGGGCTCTGATGTCAGGGATCTAATATTGTGGCTCCCATATCTGATGTTTAATATCGTAGCCATTGTAAAACATGATTTATCATGCTCCCATAACTAACTAAAAGCTCATCCTCGAGTTAAAACAAAATGAGGATAGAGTTCCTTATAAAATTAGGAGGTAGATTTACATGACATTGATTACTATATATATGACTCTTGAATTCAGTGATGTTTTATAAAAATGACACAAGATATGACATGACAAATTTAACAAAAACAAAATTAGGATGAAGCTTGATGTAGCCTTATGTAGTGCTCAGTGGTGGTGGCTCTTCCATTGGTTACTTACCCTTATCATTAGGATTCTAAAATTTGTATTGATTTAGGAGTGCTTGAAGCTTTTCCTTTTTCATTTTTGGATCATGCATCATCCATGCTTGTTGTGCAATGTGTGATGAAGTAGGTACATCCCATGGGCACGACACCTATGAAAACATCTACTTAGCTTTAACATACCAGGCTGCAAACTATCTCCTCTCCTCTTCAAATGCTCTAGACTTTTCATGTAACTCATGATAATCAAATAATCTTCTAGCTAGGTTTGCTATGACATCTTTCTACCTTTGGTAGCCAATCTTGAATACTTCTAATTAAGAGTTTGCTACCTGAAGTTTTTGTAGAGCATCTTTGCAATCTACAAACTCTTTCTCGTACAATGTGTATGTGGCTGGTACTTGTTGTTCTAGCTTATTTTTGGACCTACCTATTGTTAACATGGCCAAGTTAGTGTAATGAAGGTTAGCTAACTCCATGTATTCTTTCAAAGTCCTCAATCTGCAAGTATTTATTTTCAATGTTTTCCTAGTGGACATGGGTGTAACTATCTAGGATGGGTTGTGAGTTAGGATTTTGTGCCGATATGAAACTGATTCTGGCCTTTATCATCTTGATCTCTTTTTCATTGATCTATTTGTACATCCCCACCTAATTACGAAAGTGTTCTTAGAGCCTCTCATGTTTCTTTACCTCATTTTACTACACGCTTATTTCAATAGCTAATTTCTAATGGATAGTGCATACCACCTCCATTAAGAGGGTTTTATTTTCTTGTGTGAGATAGCTCATGTCTTGGTTGACCCTCGCCAATTGTTTTTATAATTGACGGATGCTTTCCTCCAAGATGTTTTTCTATTTTTCTACAGTGGTCAACTACATATTATTTGCAGTGAGTTTTTTATTCTCTTCTTGGCCTACGATGAGTGTCTTAACATATGCATACATTTGAGCTTCTTCTATGAAGACATTCCACACTACTTTCTCCTTCTCATTCTCTATCTACTTATTCTGCTCAATTAGGCAATTTATCTGCTCTATCCTGAATTGTTCCATCTAGTTATGCATAATGAATTAAGTTGGGTCTCTATGTTCAACACTTAAGATCATGATCTCTTCTTGTAATTTCAAAATTTCAGCTTCTACATGCTTCTCCCTAGTTTCTACCATGATTAGTTTACCTTTTATAGTGATTAGCTTCAACTGTATTGCAATGACATCACTTGGAATGTCAAAAAATGTCATCATTACTTATTTAGTTTGTAGTAGTTGATTGAGCACATCTTCATGATTAGTAGGATTCATTGAGGTTCTAGCTAACATTTGAGCATCTTTAGCTCTAGTTAGATCTACCGATGGCACAACAGGTATGTTGAAGGACTCTTTGATGTGATTAGTAATCACCTTTGCTACTCCTACTACATCTTGGTGCTATGTTACCACAAATGTGGTGCCTTCTCTAATTTCTAGCATCACTTGAAATGATGTAGCATTCCCAAAGATCTACTGTGACCATTGGTCCCCTTCTCTTGATTGTAGTGAGATTTGTCCACTCATAGGATTAATAGAAACTATGGGTTGTATGGCATTATCTATAAATCTATAGAGGTTGGCTTCCTCCCTTGTTCCCTAATTAATAGTCTCTACAATTTGTTGTAGATGACTCATTGATGGTCTATAGTCTTGCAATGGAAGTAGTGGGACTTGTTGTTGCTACTAACCATTGGGACCTGCTTGATGTTGTTGTTTGGTCTATGTGGTTTCTCCAACACTAGTTTGTTCTTCACCCTAATCTTTCTTGGATGATGCTAGTTTAAGCAGTTCCTCATATTAGGCATTTTGGGCCTTCCTAGGTATGTCATTGGTGTACCTCAGGATTCTAGCTCATTTACATAGATTCTTGATAAGGCAAGGAAATGGGAGTGTTGGCTTCCCTACCTTTCTTTCTTCAGACCACCTTTGGATCTCCATGAAGTAGAGTTTTGCAATATTAGCATTTATTTGCCTATTAGGATCACACTTCCTCTAGCCACATAAGTATATAATCTATTTAGTCCTTTGGTTAGGAAAAAGTGGTAGGTGCTAATTTTGAAATAGATTCTTTTCTTTAAAGTTAACTCATTGTATCCATTATCTTCTTTACCATATGTCCTTTTCAACCATACCTTCTTGGTTTCAACATCTGATCTCGTGGATAGGTGTGCTACCTTTGCTCCTTTATTGGGTATATTTAGAGCTTCAGCTATCACCTTAATTGAGTATGAGATTGAGACTCCTCCAATGTTGACTATAGTGCCTTCTTTCTTATTGTGCCAGAATTGGTAAGTTTTCCCAAGGTACCATTTGCCATTATCAAATAGGATAGGCCATAATGGTGATGCTTTAAGTTATATCTTTACTGCTTCTAGAGTAAACTCTGTAAATGGGCCAAAGTTCATCTCTACAATGATTATGGTTAGGATGGACTTCTCTTGGATAACTTGGAGGCAGTCTTGTGACAATGTAAGGCATTTTCCTTACACTTGTGGTTCCTTTGCCTCTCCTTGGGTTGACTGTTTGGTGGTAGGAGTTTCCTGATGAATATTAAAGGATTAGGCTTCCTACTCTACATGTTTAGGTTCTTGTCCTCTAGTTCGGCCTCTACCTTAGCATCTTGATCATTTGCTTGCACCTTGTGAGGGTCCTCCTTGTGCTCCTCTCTTTGGGACCATATGCAATCATTTAGAATTTAGAATTACTAAGGTATTCTCATATATTCTTAATGGTTTTATACCTTACTCATACCCTTAGTTACATTAAGTTCCTAGGTTATTGTGATTGTAGAGATAGAAATTTTTTTAAAAAGTTACCCTATAAGTGTTGATTTTCTTATAACCCTTCACAATTGTCAGTTTTGTTCATATTTGTGGCTCATAATGATGGTTATGCTTCCTTAAGAGCATTATTTAAGTGTTTTGGTGTTAATATGATTGAATTTTCATTAAAAAATTCAAGTTTTCCTTCATACTTACCCTTAAAATACCTTTCAAGTATTAGTAATTTTTGAAAAATGGCTCATATTTTTCTCACTAGCACCGCCAATGACTAAGATGAACACTTCAGGATTAAATAATTCAAAAATCATTAAAATTGGAGCAATAATGTGTAAGTTATGGCTTGGGGAAGCTAGGAGATTAGAGTGCCAATCATAAAAGAAAAATGGAAAAATCTCCTTTGGCGTCAAAAGTAAAAGTGAAAAATTTGGCTAAGTGTCTGCATATATATACGTTTTATGAGATCTGATATTGGGTACTTGACATCGAGGATCCAATATTGGAGGGGCCTCGATATCGCATGCTTGATATTAGATGTAAAATTTACAATTTTCTCATGATTTTTTGAGGATGAAAAATGAAGCTTTGTGAATGTTTGGAAGGCTTAAAGCTTATTCAAAGGATCTGGGTGAGGGATAGATGCACACTTTTCGAAAATTTATCATTGAAAGTTCATAAAGAAGGAATATTAGGCTACAAAAGTTCATGAAGTGTGAATAAGATAAATAAGAAGGAAAATGAGTCCATGTTGTTAGAACAAATAGTTTTAATGATATGGAAAGTTTTTATTGATGTTTATGGATGCTAAAAGGCTCAAGATGATGTGGAATCACTTGGCAGGTATTAGATACAATAGTTTCCCCAAAGCAAGCTCTAGCCCTTAATGCCCTTGTATAACTATGCCTAGAAGTGTCCTTAGGCACTTAAGGAGTTAAATGTAATGCATACCAATTTAGAAAAACACACATGTTAGTACCACCAAATTAGGAAAATTACACTATGTTATATAAAACCATAAGTTATGAATATTCAAATAGTGAGATGAAATGGACTTAGAAGGGATTGTAGAAATCGGGACATGAGGTATCCTACCATAAGCATAATGAATTCTTGTGTTTTATTAGTGGTTAAAGTAATCATTAGCCTTTTTGTTCAAGATTCAAACCAAGTCCAAACCACTTTCTAGTGACATCACATTGTCTCATCTCTTGGAAGTATAGTTGGAAGACTACCATTGTTGCAAGGAGCATTGTTACTTGAAGTATTATCCAAGGGAGGAGTTTATTTATGGAACTTTTTATTTTTTTTATTTCTGATAAGTTACCTACCTTTAGGCATGGGTAACATGTCTTTCTAGTGGAACCCCCAGAAATTTATTCTATGCTCTTTTATTTTTATCTGTGTCAACCTTACTAGAGGGCTACCTTCAAGCATGGGTAACATTTCTTTCTAGTGACATGGTAAGGTAGCACTTATTTTAACTCTTACTCCCATTTTTCATTAGATCTACAAAAATATAATACAACCTTAGCAACATGATAGAACTAACAAAAGTAATACAAGAGAGTCCACAAATCCCCTTGATGTCACACCATTTACATTCATACTTGGTTATTTACTTTTTTGTCCATGCATTATTTACTTTTTTGTCCATGCATAATGATCACAAGTTTATTCTTAGTTGTATGATGAGAAGAATATCATTATGGCCATGGTAGGAATCTTTTATTAATGGAATGGATGAATGGAGAATGTGGGCTCATTGTTCAAATAATTAGTCCCTTATGACTTGATAACATAGAGAAATCTTCACTTATTAGACTACATATTGCCTTGTTTGTGGTATGTTTTATTAACAATCAAAAATTATTTACAAAAAAATGAAAACAAAGTATGAAAAAGATAGTAAAAATTGGAAAAAAGTGAAAAGAATGAAAAATTATTAAAGAATTGAAAAATGTGAAAGAATATCAAAGTTTTAAGAAATGAAAAGTGAAAGAATAGGAAAAATTGAATCCAATAATGTGAAAGAGTGAAAAGAAATTGGAAAAGAAAAAAATGAAAAAACATTATTAATTCTAGAATCAAAGTAAGGCATCTCCCCCATGATTGAACTCATGAACGAGTGTTCGAAAAATGCTCCCTAGATCTCCCAGATCGTACACTCTAGGTGGTTCACTTTCCATCTTTATTGATTTACCTTTTCTATTATTATTCCATGCGATCTTGATGGTAGTTGAGTTTTGATCATCTAAGTCCTTGTTTTCTATTTCCATTGGTGCATGACTATGATTTATTAATCTCTTTTTAGGCCCTTAGTTGAAGCCATTTTCTTAGAATGGGAATTAACAAATGAATCAGATTATTCCATGCATATTATGCATAATTGAAGCTTCTCAGTTGTTGGCCACAGGGTGTCTTTTGGTTTGGTGGTCCTTACTCTTTCTTTTGCACACACTTGTTTTTCATTGTTGTTGTGGATTGGTATACTGACTATGTTGACATTCTGGAAGTCAATCCATGATTGTACCTTTTGCTATCAATAGTAATGCATGGAATTCACTACATATGTATGGCTTTGTGCTTATCCTCAGATATTTCTATGGATAAATCTCTCATACTTAACGTAGCATTGATTATGCTAAGCCATGCCCTCCCCATGATTATTGGAAATTTCTTGTTTTCATTCTTTAGATTAATTATAAGAAAGTTTACCAGATAAGACCACCCATTGACAATGGTCACCACATCCTCAATTTGTTCCAAAGGAATGATAACAAACTAATATGGAAGCTCCAATTTGATATTGCCCTCCTTTAAGGATGATAGGTTCCATGACTGCTATGTTTCATAAGAGATCAAATTTACTTTGAAATTGAGTCTAATAGAGCTTTGCATGACAAATTTCTTACTTCTTGCAGATAAATCAAATGAGCTCCTAGATTAACTCTCTTCTTAGGAAGTGGTCCTACCTTAATCCAGTTTATGACTATTTCTATAAGCATGATAGTTTGCATGTGTTTGTTGAATGATGTCTGAAGCTTGTCGTTGGTGGATGGATTTGATGTAGGAGAAGTTGGTCTTGATGGAGTTCTAACTCTGTCAGCCTTTTCAGGAATTATCCTAAAGAAAGTACATTTCTTCGTTTGGCCCTTAGTGGTATTAGTAGGATCCTCCACTTGTATGCTCACTACCCTTGCAGCTTTCCTCTATTGCAATTGCGATGGCAATTCCCCTTGCATAGCTGGTGGTGGCCCTAGTGGCAAAGAATTGGAAGGGGAATTTGATGGACTAGCTACTAGCAAATGTGCATAAGGACTATGTTCCATCCTTGGAGTAGTAGGTCTGTAGTGTTCTAGTGGATAATAAGGAGAAGATGTTTGAACTAATGTGTTTCCTAGAGATATTAGATGCTGAATGTAATATCCATAAGGATTTGGTTGCATATATGGATATTGTTGCCTTGGCAGTGGCATTGTCCATGTCTGCAGTTGCTGCCACTGCTTCTTATATTACTCTTGTGATTGAGGGTAGGCTCTGCTTGGGTAATATGTTGGCTAAAACGTTTTCCTAATATTACCTTGAGGATAGGATGGTCTCCTGGGCATCTACTTTTTGACAAAGCTTGGATTGAGTGCATATACCCCATATTCTTGCAAGTGGTCCATAATAGGACAACATCCCTTACAATGTTCATACTAGCGCATATTGCATCCTTCCCCTTCCTCTGAACTAGAGTTAGTATAACCTTCAATAGTAGCAAATTCTCCTTTATGCTTATAACTTTCTCATTTATTAGCTCTTTTCTTTTTTCTTTCCTTGCCCTTGTTAAGTGCTTGTTCAATCTTTTCTTCCACAATTTTAAGCGCTATAGCAAATATTTCATCCATTGAATCCCAGACTTTCTCTACCTTAGTTGCTATATCATTGACTAATTTTTGAATAGGTAGAGTCTTTTTTGAATAACATATTTCAAGGTTTCATCCTCTTTCTTGTCACACATGTGCACATTTCTTTTTCTAATTGATGGATATATGTTATATTCCTTAGTTGACTCTCTCTTCTTGAGGTCTCCTTCCTCCTTTGCTAGTTGATTAATTAATCTTTGGATGTGATGGAACATCATTTCAAATAGTCTACCTTGGGCATAAATCCCAAGAGTCTCTCTAGTTTTACTCCATAACCCATCTACAATGTGCTTGAGCTATTTCCTTGGTGAGAGTCCATGGCTTGGGCATTTGTGCAATAGTGAATAGTATCTACCCATTGCTGCATAAAGGGTCTCATGAGTCCCTTGCTTCCATCCTTGGATCTATTTTCTTAAGTTGGACATTAGCAAATAAGTTTGATATTATTATTTAAGAGTTCTACCATGGTACTCCAGTGTCTGATTGATTTAAGTTCCACTGATCTGTACTAGCTTTCTAGCTCCTTCACAAGTGTTCTGGGAAATAACTTTAAATTTTGCTAGTCACTTTCGATATTCTATAGGATGTAGGCATCGTGAAAAGCTTGAAGGTGATGTTGTGGGTCATTATTATAGCCACCTTCAAATATTGGCATGTTTTTCATGTTGAGCCATTTGATTCAGCTATCCCTCACATGCTTAGTTGAAATGTGAATAGCTTCCTATATGTTAATCATGCTATGAGTTTCCATAAGGGGTTCATCATTTTAATTGGGTCCATGTACTCAACTGTAGTGGTACCCCCTTTTGTGCTCATCCCTTTCATAATTTCTATGATTCCTGCATCTGCGCTACTCATACTGTTCATCTTTTGAACCAAAATGTCCTAGGTAATGGTCATGATGGTTATGGCAGTCATGAGTTCTCCTCTCTTTCCTATCATGGTTCTTATAATTTTTCCTCCTCTATTAGAGTCTTCTAATGATCATGATGATTCAAATGAGGTAATAGGAGAACAGTGCCAGCTTGTCCTCCTATGAGGACTCTGATGTTCTTCTTTGTGAGACCTAGCAGGAATCCTTGGCCTTGAGTCTTACTTGTGCCTTGAGTCTTTTGCCTCTTAGCTAAGTTTCTTTGCTAATTAGGAGTGTGATTTATTCATGATAGGTTCATCCAGTTGAATGACAAGAGTTTGTGACTAAAACTCATGATTATGGTGGAGTTGTTCAGCAATGAATGCATCTCCATCAAGTTTCTCCAAAATAATAGTAAAATTGACTATCTTTCCCTTATGTTGTTAGTGTCTTGCTTCCATAGCATGGTCTTTCCTTAACTACTCATTAGTAGGTTCATATGGTCACGTCATGTATTTGGTTTCATGATACCCTTCAAGTGCTTCACTTAGCTTCATCCCCTTAAGAGTAGTTTGGAGCATAATGGGTGTTGAACATTTTAGTGGTAGAGCAACATTCCCTTGCAAATATCTCCACCTAAGTTGTCCTTCCTGAAGAAAGATGAATGTGAACTTGGGATAGTAAGAATTATGATGAGCATATGAGATCCTTGTTTGCATTGGCATACTCCAATCTTCTTCTTCGTCGATTCCATAGTTGCTTCTCTATAGTTCCTTGGCAGGTGATGTTGTGTTCTTATTTGAATCCATATTATGTTCAAGAAATTTATTTTAAGTGTGCTTTTCTTAGAATTATGAAGTTTGACTTTGTGTTTGAAGTACAATGAACTATGTGAAATTAATTTCTAAGCATACATCAACTTATCCCAAGAAATGATGCCAATGATGAGCAATGGAGTAATCCAACACCCAACCATAAAAGATACAAGTGTTCATGCATAGCCCAAGTTTAATCCATGGATGAGGTAATGAGATTATGCTAGTAATTGGTTAAAGTTCAGGATCGTTATCTTCCCATGTGGAGGTAGTATAATTTGTGTATGATTTAGCTCTTAATGAGGTGTATGATATATGATGTTGTGTTGGCCATGTTTCCTATCTAAAATGGTAAAGTGTGAAAAGAAGTCTAAGTCTAAAGAAAATAGTAAACACTATTCTAGCCTATGACAATGAGTGATGAGCAACGGGTACCTCCTATGCCCAACCATATGAATCACAAGCGTTCATGCATAATCTAATTGAACTCTATGGATGGGACTAGTTGTGCATCTAAATCATTAAGCATTGATTGTAGTTCACTATCTTTCCACTTGGACTAGTGGTAGCTTTGTTACATATGATTTAGTCTAAAGTGAGGCATATGATTCTTGATGTTGTTTCGACCTTATGCTACTGCTAGTTGTTGTGACCAAAAACCTTGATCATTGGAAGAAAACCAAGGATCCTTGGTGTAGTAGTTCCCCAATCCTAAATCCTTAGGGCCTCTATGATAAAAATGGGATTCAAGGTGCCTTGGCTGCTTCGACAGATCAACTAGGGACTTATGATATGCGAAACATGGAAATATAAACATATTAGAATAATGCATAGAAAATAAAATTTATTTTTGAACACAAAACTAAAAACTTAAAACTTTATTAAGAGAGAATAAAGAATAAGTTAGATAAATGTGTACAAATGGTGTCTAGATGAGCAAAAAGGGCATTCACTTATGCAACAGTTCAAAGCTAGTTGAAGTTGATGTGATTTACTCCAAAATTTTGATGCTAAGCCAATCCTGATGCTATTGAACCTTCCTTCATTGTTGCAACCTTAGATCTACAAGTTGGGTCACTCAAGGCTATAATGCTTCCATGCTGGGGTTCAAGAGAGTGCAAGTATGGAAACTTTCAAGAGCTCTTGAGTGCTTGAAAATGCCCCAAGTGTGGAATTGTGAAAAATTGTGTGTATGCAAATTGCTTGATAATGCTGGCATTGTTCAAAATTTTGGAACTACCAAAGTGCTTGTATGCCAAAAGTTGCTAAAATTGTTGAAATTTCTAGAACCAAATTGCTCAACTTGCTAAAAATTTTGGAACAAAAAATTGCTAAACCTGTAGACAGTGTTGGAGGCTAGCTTTTATAGGATCTTTGAGCCATGAATGGGGCTACAAATTGGCTATGTTTTAGCTACAAAAATGACTACAAATTGGTTGTAAACTGGCTACAAATTTGATACAATTTTAGGTGAGATGGGTTCCCAAATTTTGGGGGGTTACCATACATAGTAAGTGCTCCCCCCCATGGCCATTTTGTTTACTATAAATAGTAACTAGGGCACACCTTCCACGTTGAAGATGAATCTTCCATGCTGAGCTCCCCATCATGCTTGTTGAAGTGGCTAGTCAATGTTGAAGTACATGAAGTGATGAATTTTTGCTTTTGTGGCTTCCATGATAGGGGATTGAATTTTCAATGTTGGGAATGAAAACTCCATGCTAGGGAAAAAATTTGGGAAAAGTTTCCAGGTTGGATGAAAACTTCCACATTAAAGGAAAAAGTTTCTAGGCTTTGCATATGGCCTCCATGTTAAAGGGGGAAAATTTTCCAAAACCCCCATCCTTCCATGCTAGGGGTAGGCGAGATCTACCCCCCTACATGTGCTTCTAGCATAGAAAAATGTATACTACCCATAAAACCCAACAAATTATGTTCTTTTGGAATTCTAAAAGGTATTTTGACCCTCCAAAGACCAAATATAGACACTAGGTAACTTTTTTCACTTAGGGAATGAGGGTCTGAGAACTTGTGAAGCATTTTTCAATTCAAAAAGGATAAAGTATGTGAAATTGCCCACTATGGATTACAATTTTCACATTTACAATGATGTTTTGCCTTGGGCTTCAAGGGGTGAAAGATACATGATGAAGATTGGCTATAACATGTAATTTTTTGTGGTGTTTCAATGGTCCCTCTTTGTTGGTGCTTGGAGGATTGGCCTAAGAGGCATTGATAAAGAATAAAAAACACCACTGCATGCTATAATGCATATAGGTCACATGAGAATTAGGCTATCCAAGTTACCAAGTTGCTAGTTTAAGGCCATGGTACTAGTTTAAGGCCTTGGTAGGTCATGTTTCTAGTTTAAGGTCATAGTAGACTGTTTGAAAGTAGGATGGCTTATTGATAATATGTTAGCTACATGTAGTATGTCTTTAGATAGGAATGATTGATCAGATTGGCCAACCCATTCCCATTCATGTCGACTATTCTAAATGCTCCATTCTTGTAGGCTTGGTGATAAGGAAGGGCCCTTCCTAGTTAGTTGAGAATTTGTTTGCATGCTCATGAATGGCCTTGAGGACTAGTCACCCTCCTTAATCTTGCGCATGGTCAAGTTATGGTGGTGTTGTCACTTTTTCCTCTCTTGATAATGCTTGATGTGAGCAAGTTCTTGTATATTTTGTTCCTTCACTGAATCTAGGATTGTCATTTGTAACTCCTTATTCTTCACGTCATTGATGAAGTTGGTCAAGGCTACTTGAAAAGATGGCACTTGCAATTTAAGAGGTAAAACAACGTCAAAACCATATACAAGGCTATAAGGGGTCATGTTGGTTGCCATGCGATAGGTTGTTCTATATTCCCATAGTGCATGGACAAGCCAGTCATGCACTCTTGCTCGCTATTGCTGAGCATTTTCTTGAGCAAGTTTATGATGGTCTTGTTGCTTACTTCTGCTTGTCCATTGGCTTGAGGGTAATAAGGTGACAAGAAAGAATGCTTAATGCCTAGGTTGTCACAAAAATCCTTGGTTTCTTGGCTGTTGAATTGAGGTCCATTTTCTGTAACTATGGTCATGGGTATGTCAAAATGAGCTACAATGTTATCTAGGATAAATTTACAAACTTGTTTAGATGTGATCATCCTTACGGGAATAGCCTCAACCCACTTGGTAAAGTATTCGGTTGTGGTGATGATGAAGCTATATCCTATGGAAGGCTTAAGTGTTATAGGTCCAATGATATCCAACCCCCATTGTTGAAATGGTCATGTTATTTAGGTTGTATGTAACTTGGTTGGTGATACATGTATAAGGTTATTATATTATTGATATGTGTCACATCGCTCAACCTTTTGCAGGCAATAATTTTTCATATGAGGCTAATAGTAACCTAACTGCCTAATCTTAGCAGCGATGGATCTAGGTCCTATATGTCCTCCACAAACACCCTCATGAATCTCCTCTAGGACTATTTTAGCTTTAGTATTACCTAAGCACTTCAGGAGTATGCCATCATAGGATTTTCAACATACTGTGTTATTAGCTAGAATGAGGTATCATTTGGATGACTTATGTATAGCATCCTTTTGAGCATTAGTTAGGCTTGTGAGGATTCACCATGCATAAGGTAAAATTTGATACCATCATACCACTTCTTGGGAGGAGCAGTATGAACGATGGCCACAAAGGTATCCTTGCTGTTTTGTTTAATGGGAATAGTGTAGTCCATAGTTAAGGTGGGCAACTCGCTAAACACATTTGGCATCACATTGAGGGCTAATGTCGCAATTGCATCAACTATGACATTTTCATTTTGAGGTTTGTGTTAGATATTAATGCCTATGAATTATTGTAATAACTACTTTCCTAGGTCACAATAAGGTTGTAAGTGCTTAGCTTTGCATGCATAGACTTCGGTTACTTGGTTAACCACAAGTTGTCGATTGCCTTTGATGGCTAGGCACCTAATTCCTAGTTATGAGTTACCATTATTCCTTTGATCAAACCCTCATATTTTGCTCTATTATTGGTACATGGGAACCCAAAATGATAAGCAAAGGATTGGATCTCACTAGATGGGAATGTTACAATGGCAACAGAACTAGCCCCATGGGCATTTGAAGCTTCATTAAAGTTCATGACTACCTCATGACCCTTGAGCACTTGGCTAATTATGTTAATGTGTTCATCAGGGAACTCAAGATCTATGGTTGCTTAGTCATCAACAAGTGAAATTATGAGTTGTATGGCTATACCTTGACTTTTTGTTGAGGATTCAGAGATGTAATGGAGGTCAAACTCTGTGGTTATGGCTTGTCATTAGGCTGTATGGCTACTTTTGTAGATGTTGGTTATTATGACTCTAAGTATGTTATCCTTGCAAATTACATTGACTTGGCTTTTGAAGAGGTAGTATCTCCATTTCTTCAAAGAGAAGACTAGTGTTAGACAATACTTCTCGACCTCAGTGTATCAGGTCTTGTGAGAAACTAATGCATGGAAAAGGTAGTATACAAGCATTTCTACTCCGTCATCACATTTCTGATAGAGTAGAGAGGCAATGGATGTATCAAAGATGGTAAGATAAATGTAAAATGATTTACTCTCTTGTGGATGGTAAACTATTGGTAGTTGTGTCAACTCTTACTCAAGGTTTTCATAGGCCTCTTAGCATTAAGCCATCCATTCATAGTGAACTCCTTTCTTAAGTAGGTGTTGCATGGGCTATAACTTATTTGTAAGTCTAGTGATAAACCAGTGATAAAATTATTTGTAAGACTAACTCTTTAAGGTTAGTAGGCATTGCTAATTTGGATATGGCCTTAACCTTATCAAGATCTATGTGTATCCTTGCTTCAAAGACTACAAATCCAAGCATCTTACCAGTCTTGACATTGAATACATACTTCTTAAGATTGATCCTAAGCTCATATTTGAGACATTGTTTAAGCACAAGATCTAGATCATTAGCATGGTCATTGGCTATCTTAGATTTCATGGTTATGTCATCTACATAATCATTAAGCAAACTTAACATGTAATCACTGAAGATATAGGTCATGACTCTCTAGTATGTTGCTCTAGTGTTCTTAAGGCCAAAGGACATCATGGTATAACAAAAAGGTACCCCATGGAGTCATAAAGGTCATGCTAAGTTGGTGCTCTAGGTTGATCCTAATTTGGTTATGTCCTAAGAATCCATCCATAAAAGACAATAAGGCATATTTGGCTGTAGTATTAATAAGTTGATCAATACTAGGCAAAGGGAAGTCATCCTTGATAGTTGCTTTATTTAGGTCTCAAAAATCAATGCAAATATGGATACTCCCATTTTTCGTAGGGACTATGACTATGTTAAATATCCATTTTGCCTAATCGATAGCCTTAATGAAACTTGCTTGGTAGAGCTTTAAGGTTTCATTGCGAATTGCCAAGGCCAAAGCAGGTGTAATCTTATGTACTTTTTGCTTAATTGGTCAAATGCTAGGATCTAGTATGATATGTTGGACTAGATGTGGATCTAGGCTTGAAATATCTTCATATGACCAGGACAATGCCTTAATGTTTTTTTTAAGACTTTGGTGATGCCTTGAGTACATTGAGACTCCAGTGAGGAACTTAGTTTAAGGATATTCTCCTCACCATTGTGTTGTGATAGGAACCTCAAATAGAGAGTCTTTAGTTATGTCTCTAAGTCAAGGGTTTTGACTAGGTTTTTAGGTCATTCTAGAGGTTTCTCTATTGAGGCTATGTGGTCTACAAGACTCTTAGGCTCAAGATATAGGCAATCAAGGTCTATACATTGTTTAATATCACCGTGAGGTCCATGTAGACACAAAGGTAAACTAATTTGCTCCTAGGCACTCATACTTTGATCTTGCATGTCAACCAAAAGCATATTAAGTGGCACATCAGTGAAAATGAATTAATAATGTTAAAATGCCATAAAACATATGTAAATCTAATGTAATCAAGGCTATGTAGGGTCATTAGTGAGATAAGGTCTATTCGGAAAAGTGCAATAGAGGTAAACAAAGATCACATAAATGTCAAGAAAGGAGAAGTATGACAAGTAAGGCTACAAATGATCAATAAAGGCCACAATTTTTCTAGTTTTAGGCCTTAGCGGGCCATGATGCAAGTTTAAGGCCTTAGTAGGCCATGATCACATGGTGTCAAATCGTGGTCATGGAAGGTCAAACCCCACTATTTGATATCACTTAAAGGCAAAAAAAGACTAATAGAGCTGTAATAAGACAAACAATGAACATATAACGTTGTATAAAGGCTATAAAAGGTTAACAAGGTAAACAAGGCAACATAAGTCAAAAAATAAGCCAAAACATTATGTAATACTGGAAAAATAAAGAAAAATAGGCTATATATGATAGAATTTGGCTAGTATAGGTAAAAAAGGGTTGGGTTTTTCTAGTTTTAGGACTTAGCAAGCCATGTTTTGAGGCTACATGTCTATTAGGTGAGTTTAGGAATCAATTAGGGCTATTTCTAGGTAGTTTGGACCCAAAAATGAAGTGTTTTGAGGCTTCCATGCTAGACTTAGTGTGGAAACAAGGACCCTTAGTGTGGAAACTAGAAAAAATAGGTTTTGGAATGCTCATAGGTCCAAAATTGAAGTTCTAGGACCTTCCCAAGGTGGCACAAGGTCATATCCCTTGAAATTGAGCACTCAAGAGGTCTGTAAATGCCTAATAGCAAGTTTTAAATCCTTTCTCCCTTATTTCCCCATTGGGTAGTGTGGAAAGGAGGCGTCTTAGCATGGAGAACCAAAATCAAAGAAAAAATGAGGTCAAACGTGGACAAATAGGTAGCTAGAACCTAATTTTGGTACTTATGCATCTCCCAACTTCATTCCAAGGCAATTTGAGGTAATTTGAGTGTCAATAGGTGTCAAAATGGCTTCCCCCCCTTTTTCCACATTGGGCATAGTATGATCAATGTGGAAAATAGGGGGGACACTTTTTTTATGAATTTAGAGTGATTTTGGGGCACTTTGACTAGGTTTCTAGGCCCCTAGGGCTGTAGACTTCGATTCTGCAAGTTTTTGGCTAATTCTAGACATGTTTAAAGGTTGTTTAAGGGTGCTTAATGTCTTCCTCCTCTTGTTTCCATGCTGGAGGAGTTACTCTAGTGTGGAAGAATGGGGAGAATGGCTTTTGGAGGTTGAAATGAGGTCAAACAAGAAAAATCTTAAGGTTATGAGATCATGGGCTTTTCCAACATAGATCTTTGGCTTCCAGGAGTGCCATCTTATCACCAAAAGTGGAAAAGTAGCTTTCCCCATTATTTTCATGTTGGGGAAGTTACTCCAGCATGGAAAAAGAAAGAATCCTAGATCTATGTTAGTTTGGATCATAATCAACCATGCATATTACCTTCCAGAGTTGCTAGGGTTAAGGGCTATGGATTCATGTCAAAGTTTAGTAGTTTTGGGTATTCCTAAGTGGTTTTTTGGCTTCTCCCTACTTCCACATTGGAGATGGATAGCTCAGCATGGAAAAAAAGGAGGAATGGATTTTTGACCATCTAGGATTAGTTTTATGAAGTTTAAGGGCTCCAACGGCTGCTACTAGTGTTTTAGAGTGCATGAAAGGTAATTTAATGTCATTCTAAAGTGTTTAGGAGTTCCAAAAAAGTCTTCCCTTGAGTTTTCATATTGGGGATACCACACTCAACATGGAAAAATGGATCCATAACATGGAAAAATGATGCAACTTAGCTCTAGGCCAATTTTAACCTCAATCAATTGTGCATGTCAGCTTTTGGGGCTACGAAGGTCGAGGACTAGGGATTGGTGTTCAGTTTTGGAAATTTTGAGTATTTTTAAGTGTTTTTTTTGGGGTTTCCATCTTTTTTCCATGCTAGGGATGGAGATTTCAACATGGAAAATAAGGGGGAATTAATTTTTGGCCTTCTGGTGTTAGTTTCTTGAAGTTTGAAAGCTCCAAATGATGCTAGTAGGATCCTAGAGAGTGTGCAAGCTTAGTTAATGTTGTTCAAAGTTAGTTATGGATCCAAAATGAGTCTCTCCCTTAATTTCCATGCTAAGAAGCATGGAGGAAAACTTCCCAGCATGGATACACCATAAAACTTTAATCTAGCCTAGTTTTGACTTGAATCAACCATGCATGTCAACCTTCGGGGCTATTAGGGTTGAAGATTAGGGTTTGGATTCAAAACTAGTGATTTTATAGGTTTTCCAAGTGGGTTTTGAGCTTCCCCCTATTTCTCTAAGTTGGGGATGGTATGCCTAGTGTGGAAAATTGGGGGGAAATAGATTTTTGTACTTTTGCATCATTTTTGATCATGCATGTAGCTCCCTAAGGTTGCTAATGATAATGGTCAATGCTTGGTGTTAAAATTTTGCTATTTTGAAGGTTGATTAGTGGTTTTTTGGCTTCCCCCATTTTTCCACATTGGGGCTTCCATGCTCATTGTGGAGAATTAGGGGAAAAGCTTTTCGATCATTTTTGATCATGCATGTAGGCTTCCAAGGTTGTCAATGTCAATTGCTACTACTTGATGTTGAAATTTGGTTGTTTCAAGGGTCATTAGGCATTTTTTGGGCTTTCCCCCTTTTTCTACACTAGGACTTCCATGCTTAGGGTGAAAAATTGGTGGGGGGGGGGGGGGGGGGGGGGGGGGGGGGGGGGGGGGGGGGGGGCGACAGCTTTTTGGTTATTTTTGATCACTTTTAGGCATGCATGCAAGCTTCTAAGATTTCTGGCATCAATTGCTAACATCTAATGTCAAAATTTGGTTACTTCAAGGGTCACTATGTAATTTTTGGGCTTCCCCCCATTTTTTTGCACTAGGGCTTCCATGCTTAGTGTGGAAAATTGGGGCGAAAGCTTTTTTAACATTTTATGGTCATTCCCCCCTTCTTCCACATTGGGCACTACTACCCTAGCATGGAAATCCATGGTGTTTAGCCTTGCTCATGTGTTACCAACCTTTGGAAATCTAGAGTTGAAAAAGGTAAGTTTGGATTACCAAAAATAGAAAAATATTTGTAATTCTAATGAATTTGTAAAATAATAGGCATGTTTCTCGACTGGGCATGGTATTCCCAACATGGATGCATGGGGTTAAAGTTGCCATAATGTTTTAAGTGTAAAAATTGGTAAGAATCTTAGCCTTGATGCAAGTTTCAGTTGAGAATGAAGGCATAGGATGGGGCCCACAATCTAAAATTTTTAAATTTGAACAAGTGAAGTTGTTTCCCACCCAAAACCAATGTGAACTAGACTTTTCCCCCTTGCACTTTAGTGCACTTGTAGTTATGGTGCATTGAATTGGCAATTGGGGTTTTAAGGTGTGCATTTAGGTTTTAGATGAGTTTTATATATCAAATTTTGCAAGTTTTCATTACAATTTTCATTCTACATCAATAACATATTGGAGAAGAGCTCTAGTAGAGGTTCTTGTTGTAGCAACAACCAATTCCTAGTGTGGAAGCCTCCCATCTCCCCTATAGCCAATGTAGAACTTCTATCTTCTCTTAATCTCCATCATCCTCAGCATTAAGCCTACCATGGCACCCAACCAGTGAAGGGGAAAGAGCAAAAATACTATGATATAGAGGATGGATGAATGTACTTAGGATTTAAAAGAGTTCCTAGGCCCATCTCCATCCAAGCTTCTTCTATTACTGCTTTGAGGTGGGCAATTCTACCTATTTTTGCTTTTGTTTCTTGTGGGTTTTCTAGATTTTTGCTTCCTATGTGTTAAGGTCATTTTTTAGATTTAGTTTCATGGAGGGATTAAGATAGAATTCTAAAAAAATCCCACATTCTATTTGGGTTATTTCCACATGGATCCATAATTGGTTGTTTTAGCTTTTGTAGATTTGATTTTTAAAACAGGACTTCTTGTTTCATACTTTTTTCCAAAAATTTTGGCATATCGCTATTTTTCGTAGATCTAGCCCTTAGGATTTCTTAAAATTAAATTTTAACAAAATCCTACCTCATTATTTTAGTGTTAATTTTAATGGGTTTCAATGGTTTTGGCTACTTCAACTATTTCCATGGCTATATGAAATCTAGGTTTTTAGGATTTTGAAGTTTTGGCATGAAAAGATAAATAATATTTTCATTTGTTTCTTGGTAGAATAGTTGCATATTTGTAAAATTGAAGGACATGGGTTTATAGCCCTTTGTTTAAGCTTCCCTATGGCTATGCTCTCATTTAATTTGACCTTGAAACGAAGAAGTTATGGCTATTTTCCTAACGTTGTGTAGTTAGGTTGTTTGTGCTGCTTTTGCAATTTTATGTAATTTTAAAAAAAACATTCTAAGAAATGGAAAAGGTTGTGGCTATTTTCTGGTCATGGTTGTGTAGGAATTGGCTTTAGCTTTCCAACGGTGGTGGAATCACTCTATTTGGAGCCTAAACAAATTTTTTTATGAATTTTTTGCTATGGTTGTGTGAATCAAGGCAAAAGTCACAATTGTAGTACATTAACCATTTGAAAATAGAATTCGTTGATATGTATAACTTATTTTTTTTCTTTTGTGAACATGTAAAATTAATTCTTAATTTTGCTTTTTGAAGAAGAGTAAAAGCTTTTCCTATTTTAAATAATCTTTTACTATGGCTACATGGCTTTTTTTAAGTTTATCATGCTTTTTCTAAATTTGTGCATAATTTAGATGATTTTTCCAAATTTATGCATGCTTTGCATAATTTAGATGTTTTTTCCTAAGCTTTGTGCATATTTTAGATGTTTTTTCCCAATTTTATGCATGCTTTGCATAATTTCGATTTTTTTTTCTAAACTTATGCTTGCTTTTTCTAAATTTATGCATAATGTAGATGCTATTTTCTAAATTCATGCATAACTTGCATGTTTTTTCCAAGTTCATGCATAACTTAGATGCAATTTCTAAATTTATGCATAATTTAGGCTAAGACTTAGTTTTAGCTATAATGTTTTGGCTGTAAAGTTTATAAAATATGGTAATGATGCTTTTATGAAATTTCTTAAGCTTATTTAGATAAACATCTAAGAGCCTTTTAGAAATGCTAATTTCACCTCTAACTTAGGAAGTTTTTCCTAAATTTGTTAAGAAATTCCCATTGGTTATGATGTAAGGTTATGCAAGCTTGTAATAATGTTTTCTTGTGGAATTACTTAGACTAATTTAGATAAACACCTTAGAGCTTTTTACAGAGGCTAATTTTACCTCCAACTAGATTCTCCTTTCCAAATTTGCTAAGTAATTCCAATTGGCCATAATATTTTTTCTTTAAAAAGTTGTAATAATGCTTTTTTTTTGTGGAATTTCTTAAGCTAATTTAGATAAATACCTTAGAGCTTTTTATAGAGGCTAATTTCACCTTCAACTAGGATGTTTTCTAACCTTGTTAAGAAATTCTAATTGGTCATAATGTTTTTGTTTTGAGTTATGGTTTTGGCTATGTGTTCCTAATTGGCTATATGTTGTTGCATTTCAAGCCTTAGGAGATATTTGTGGCTCTAGTGGTGAGGGTGGAAATGACCCACCACTTCCTCCTTTGGATGTCACTCAGTAGCCTCCTTCAGTTCAGCTTGTTGGTTATTTGTTTTTGGTTTCATGTTGATGGCTATGATTAGCCAAGACTATGTTATAGATGGTTGTTATTCTTTGACATTTTTTCCATGTAGTATGGCCATGGCTATGTATGTTATGGACATTTTAATTTTAAATTTAAATGTTGGTTTTATTTTGGCTATATGCATTTATAGTAGTAGTAAATATTTTAAATGTTGTAAACCTTGAAAACAACTATGTTGATGTTTTTTTATTATAAAATCAAATGGAAAATTGATGTGATAATAGGCTAAGCAAAGAGAGATATAGTAGTAAAATGGAAGTTTGCTAGTTTTGGGCCATTACAGGCATAGGTTATATAGTTTCATTGGTTTAAGGCCATGGTAGACCATATTGCCAGTTTAGAGTCTTAGCATACTGTAGTGTCAGTTTAATGTCTTAGTGGACGTAGTGCTAGTTTAATGTGTTTGCAGATGAGGTATGAAAGAGACACTTTTTAATGTTTGAAGCATAAGTAAAAATAAAGAAAGGTTGTAGATAAAAATGTAAATGAACTTAGGCTACATGCATTAGGCTATATGTGCATAAAGCGTAAAAGAACAATTGCATATGTAATAAACTATAAATGAACTTCACTTGTGTAGATTCTTCCTAATCTTTGCAAGATTAGGTAGTGAGTAAGGCCTACTTTGCACAAGCTTGTATTCGCTATTCCCTTCACTTATGATGTTAAAATGGAGTTCATCCCATAATGTATCCCATTTTCTATCATTGTCATCATTGGCTACCTTGGGTTTTTGCTCTTCATGGCTAGGAGCATCTTCTTGAAGCTCCACTTTGGATCCCTATTCTATATCTATGTTGTTGATAGCGAGGGGAAATGTGCTATCACCATGAATGATGATTTTACCTCTCTCACAAGGAAGGTGAATTTCTTTGTAGACGGGTGAGGACATAGCTCGTAATTAAGCCAACCAAGATCTTCCCATGATCAAGTTGAATTTTTGTTTCTCTGTCACCACCAAGAATTTTATGGTTGTAGGGAATTGTTCTTCAACTACAAAATCCAAGAAGATAGACCCCTTGATGGCAACTCTTAACCCATTGAAGGACTTAAGAGCTGCGGTGGTTGTAGGTTGTACTTGCTCAATTAAGCCTAAGCATTCAATGATGGTGCATGGGATGATGTTGGTTGTAGCTCCATCATCAACATGCACCCAATGTATTTTAAATTGTCCTATGTGTATGATTATGAAAATAGGGGCTATAGTCACTTTGCCATTCTAGGGATTAACCTTAATGTCACTATTGCGAAATGCTAAGGATGTTGACCTCTCTTCCCCTGGTGATGGAGGAATCATCACTACATGGATGGATTTCTCATTAGTAGGAATATTCTCAGTAATGGGTATGAAGATCAACATTTTGACTAGTTCCTCACAATGTGTGGTGGAAGTCATGATTAGGTCATATAAGCTTAAGGTTGTGTTTTTCTGCTTCAGTGATTACCTAACTTAGTCCATTGCACTAAGGAAGTTTTTGTCATCGGTTGTGGGCTTGTCATCCCGGTTGTGCTGTACTTCTTTCATGCATCCCAAAATGTAGACTTTGGCTGTTGTGGCTCTTTCTTGTTATCTTAGTTATGGGTTTTGATGTCCTCCTATGACTTGTTGGCTGAAGTGGATGGGGCAGAGAAGGTCATGGGAATAGCCAAAATGGAAGTGGGCTTCAATGGACCCGCTTCCTTTCATACCTTTATCTACTTATCCCCCTTGTTGTTAGGATTTTACTTATGCTTGTTCCTTTGTTTGGTTGTAGTTTTTTGGTTGTTAGCCATTGGCTATAAGGAAGAGGTAGTACCATTGGCCACCATAGGAGGTCATTTTATATTTGTTTAGGCTATGGCTATTTGGGTTGTAGTAGGTTAAGAGACCTTGATGAAAAAAGGTTCTCTCGGAGGCATTCATGATGGTAATCTCACAATGAAGGGAGATCTTAAGCTATGGGAAGCTAAAGAAGCTCTTTCATTGTAGAGGGGTACTTGAATCATGAATGGTTCTCTAGCAAGTCTTGGGTTGTCATTGATGTTAAATGCTAAAATAACATAAGGGCTATCATTAGCATTCAATGGGTCTTTGTAGAGATGCATCGACTAGTTTTGTAGTCGAACTGGGTTAGAAGCATCTAAGACCAGTTTCCTCCTATCTATCATTCTTTGCAAGTCATCCTTCAACACAAGGTAGAAATTTGTATCATGGCCCGATAGTTGATGATAATGATAGAAGCAGTGTAGCTTGAAGTATCTAGGCAACTTGGGATCATCCTTCATTGCTTGAGTGGGATCTTTGGCTATTTTGCATATTCACTCATGTTTCTTTTGAGCGACTTCCATCATTTATTTATGTTGCATGCGTCCACTTCTCAATAGTTGGTCTAGCAACTCGGATGGTTTTAATGTGGTAATGTAGTGTATTTAGACCTATATTTCCTTTCAAAGTTAGGTCTATTTTTTGTCGATGCAGTGGTCCTAGAAGTTAATGATTCGTTATTGTAGCCATTGGTGGGGCCCTTGGGCAAGTTGACTTTCAGCCCTTGGTTCATGATCTTTGTTTCCTTGGTTATAGTTGCTATAGTAGTGTTGTTTTGTTTGCTATTTTCTTGTCTCTTCAAGTGTGTTGGTTTTTATATGATATATAGGCTAGATCATGGTTGGTCTTCGCAACATTCTCTATATTTTTAGTTTGTGAGAATTCTTAGCTAAGAGACTATGAATCAAGGTAGTAGAGTTTAGACTTGATGAAGTCATTAACTGCTTCTTTGAATATGGTTAATAAGTGGGCTTCAGTTATGGACTATGGTATTTCATTTAGTAGTCCATTCCACCATTGAATGAATTTTTGTATTGGTTTTAAGGGCTCCTACTTGACTTTCATAAGTTGATCAAGTGTTGTGTTAGGCTTCAAGTTATACTTGAACTGGTTGACAAACTAGGCTACTAAGTCCTCCAAAGAGGATATAGATCCTTTGGGTAATGTGTGAAACCAATGAAGTGCCTTCCTAGTCAAAGACATAGGAAAAATCCTCATGATGGTATGAGGCCATGGATACAAGAGTAAACATTTAGATCAAAAGGTAATAAGGTGAGCATTAGGATCACCTTTTTTGTCATATTTGCTAAATTGGGGAATGGAGACATTAGGAGGAAGTGTCAAGGGTTGGACTACAGGACTTATGAGATTATCCTGGTAGAAGTTCATAATCTTGACAGTCTGTGTGGTAGAGGCTTTAAGCCTCTTCAACTTCTCTATTAGGTC
Source organism: Gnetum montanum (assembly GCA_015680685.1). Lineage (NCBI taxonomy): Eukaryota > Viridiplantae > Streptophyta > Gnetopsida > Gnetales > Gnetaceae > Gnetum > Gnetum montanum. The sequence continues at coordinate 328,468 of MNCI01006151.1, read as the reverse complement.
TTGGATCATTTGGAAGGCTTGATCCAAGCCTTTCGGTGGCCCCATAGTTTGCAAGGTTTGTACATAAGGTTGTGGCATCTATTGTGAGGCTTATGGCTTTCTTATGGATTGCATGATAGAAGGAAAAGATTGCGCTATGGTTATGGCTTGTGGACTAAACAAAGAAAAAGATGTTTATGTCGGTACTTGAGGCACAAATGGGACAAATGTGGTGTGTGATCCCTATATTGCTTAGGGTTCCATGGTGAACCCCGTGTGAGTACTTAACAAATTTTCTGTGGTAAAAACCATCATTGATGGTTGTATATGTTGAGATTGTGTTGTAAATGGCATTGATGTGCTATAGTTAGTTGCTTATGGTGTTTTCTGAGTGTGATTTGTGGCTATAACCAGTGTGGGATTTGTCGTAGTAGGGTGGGAAGATGCGGAAGATGGTGGAACCATTCCCATGGAGAAAACAAAAGCATTAGGGTAAGGTTCCATGACTTTGGGGGATGTTTGCTGGAATAGTCCTCCAAGGATGTTTTAAGGTTTAGATTCTACCTTAAATTCATCCTTCTCTTCTTATTGTTTCCCAAAGGTAGGCTTGTCATCTTCCTCTTCCATGGTAATCAATTAGACTAGGATTTTAGAATAGACATCATTAAGAGGAATTTCTCATACGAGGAAGGGATGTACTCTTTTCCACCCCTATGTATGAGCTCAATCTTCGTTTTGGCCTCATATTCAATTTATGGAATTAGCATGCCTGCCTGTATTTTGGCATAAATGAAGTTATAACAATCTACATTTATGGTTCCAAAATCAGGACTCTCCCCTATGATCCTCAAAGATTGCCTACACTCCATTATGGAAAGGTCTTTAGGATCATGCACACTTATAGATTGTTGGAGGGTGAGGGGCAATTTGGTGGACTTTTGGAAAGACATGGTTATGGTGCTGAGAATGGCTTAAAATAGGCTATATATGGTAAAATAGGGATAAATTTCAATGAATGGAATTCAAAAACTCTTAAAGGAAATAAAAATCATGAAAAATGATGTACTAACTATAATTAGTAAATGGGGGATGAAGGGGGTTTACCCCTTTATCAGAAATGGAATATTGGTAATGTTGGTTTCAAGCCTAACCCAAGTTGGCAATGTTGGAGCACTAAACTAAACAATGCTCTTTGGGCATACTGCTCCACATGAAAACTTCCTACAGGTTACTCTCCCTATGAGTTAGTGTATGATAAATTACCAATGTTCCCCATTAAAACTGAGCTCTGTACACTATCCATGGCATGTGACCTCAACCTTGACCTTGATCTAGCATAGAAATAACAGTTAGTAACCCTTAACTTGCTAGATGAAAATTGACTAGCTGCCCTATCATCTAACAAATTTCACAAGGCATTCAATAAACAGCATCATAACCTAAGGATTAGGAAAGTTAAATATCAACTGAGAGATAAGGTTCTCTACTAGAATCCCAGACATGTATCACAACGTACTAAATTTCAAACACTGTGAGAAGGACCTTATATTATTTATGCAACTTTTCCTTTAGGGGCCATGATAGTATACAAACTTGAGAGCCCAGATGAGAAATTTTTGGTCAACGTACAACAAACCAAACCTTTCCATGAGCTTAGGACATCCAGTACACATGCTACCTCTGTTGATGGACAACCTTGCTCACTATTTCGAATCTCCTCCTTTCAACTCAGTTGTGGGGGAGATGGCCACCTATGCTAACTATTCTAGGCTCTCAGTTCTTTTTGAATTTTTGTTTTACACACTTTTCCAACTTTTCTTATTTTTGTTTTACACCATCATTCATATTTTTACTATTTCTTTGTTTGCTTGATTTGCTTTTATTCGTCATCCAATAAGTG
>MNCI01006151.1:253347-325745 GCA_015680685.1 Gnetum montanum | reverse complement strand
GTAATTGAGTAGAACTCATCCCAAATCCAGACTCAAACAAACCACATCTAGTGATCTCACATCAACACACTTGAGCAATCCATCCACTTGAAGAAACAAGAATGCTTCCACAAAGAGTCACCACCATTCCGAGGAGAGCGAGATGGAGAACTAGGAAGTGAGAAAGGGCCTTAGTTAGAGGAAACCTTTAGGCATGGGTAACATGTCTTTCCAGTTCCATAACTTGTGCTTATAGCCTATATTTCTTTATTATGTCTAAGGGGTGTGCTTTGAATTCTCACCTTTCTCTTTTTCCCCCCTTTTTTTTTGCGTGAGAACCACACCATGAAAAGACTTATTTTTATTCACTCAACTTCCTAATTTTTGAATAATGTTAGAATGGCAAAAAACCAAAGAAAAAACATCCAAGCACCCAAGAGAATGGCCAGCACAAATGCATCGAATCCCCTTGAAGTTACACCCTTTTCATCTTTTGAGTCCTTCCTTGGTTTGAAAAGTACCCAACCACCAATTCATTAACAAGTTTACCTAGAAAAAGGGACTGTATAGTTCCAAGCCAAAAGAGACCATAGAGTTATATGGATGAGTGGATGGCATGGACTCATTGCTTATTTTACCAAAAGAACCATACATTAATATTAGCATCATAATTCAAAGGTAAAAACCAAACATTAGCAATGAATATGATATAATTCAATCCACAATCATGAGCACTTATTGGATGATGAATAAAAGTAAATCAAGCAATCAAAGAAATAGTAAAAATATGAACAATGGTGTAAAAAAAAAACAAGAAAACTTGGAAAAATGTGTGAAACAAAAATGTGTAAAACAAAAATTGAAAAAGAACTGAGGGCCTAGAATGGTTAGCATAGGTATCCATCTCCCCCATGACTGAGTTGGAAGAAGGAGATCCAAAATAATGAGCAAGGTTGTCCACTAACAAAGGTAGCATGTGTACTGGTTGTCCTAAGCTCATGAAAAGGTTTGGTTTGTTGCACGTTGACCAACAGTTTCTTTTCTAGGTTCTCAAGTTTGTATATTGTCATGGCCCCTAGAGGAAAAGTTGCATAAATAATATAAGGTCCTTCCCATAGTGTTTGAAATTTAGTATGTTGTGGCACATGTGTGGGATTCTAGTAGAGAACCTTATCTCCCGGTTGATATTTAACTTTCCTAATTCTTAGGTCATGACATTGCTTATTGAATGCCTTGTGCAATTCATTAGATGATAGGGTAGCTAGTCAATTTTCATCTAGCAAATTAAGGGTTACTAACCGTTGTTTCTGTGCTAGGTCAAGGTCAAGGTTGAGATCACATGTCGTGGATAGTGTACAAAGCTCAGTTTGAATGGAAGCATTGGTAATTTATCGTACACTAACTCATAGGGAGATTAGCTTGTAGGGAGTTTCCATGTGGAGCAGTATGCCCAAAGAGCATTGTTTAGTTTAGTGTTCCAGTCTCGCCTAAGCTTACTAATAGTTCTTGTCAATATTTTTGTAATCTTCATGTTGGTGACTTCGGCTTGACCATTGACTTGGGGATGGTATGGTGTTGTTAGTTTGTGTTCAACCCTTAAGCGTTGCATTAATTTTTGAAAAGTTGCACCTATGAAGTGTGTACCATTATCTGAAATAAGTGCACATGGCACACCAAACTTGTTTATGATTTATTGTTGAATAAATTGTGCAACTGTAGATGATGTACAATCTTTAACAGCAGCTACTTTGGCCCATTTTGTTAGGTAATCAACGACAACAATAATATAAGCTTTTCCATTAGACATTGGTGTAATCGGCCCCATAAAATCAATTCCTTAAATTTTGAAGGGTTCTAATGGTTGAATCCAGTGTTGCAGATCCTTCATTCCTTCATTCTAGCAGTCATTTCCCCATCACATTGGCAACGCTTACAAGATTGGACGAAACGATGGGCATCCTGAAATAATGTAGGCCAATAATATCCTGCAAGCAAGATCTTGATGGTCATTCATCTCCCAGCGTAATGACCCCCACAAGGACCCTCATGAGTGTCTTGGAGAACTTACAGTTGATCTATATCAGGAACACACCATCGAACCAAGACATCGGGACACACTTTGTAAAGTTGCCCATTGATCTCCATAAAGTACTTAGCTCGGTGAAGAAACTATTGTTTCTTCTTAAGGTTTAACTCTTGTGGTGTTTGTTGGGTGAGAAGATAGGTAAGAATGCTACTATACCAATTTGTATTTGTGGGTGATTAATTGTTTACTGCACTAGCAAAGAGAAATTCATTAGGGAAATGATCAAAAATTGGATACTCATCCTCTTTGTTGTCCCATCATAACCAAGATAAATGATCAGCAACTACATTCTCAGTGCCCTTGCGATCGATCATCGTTAAATCAAACTCTTGTAAGATTACAAGCCATTGTATGATACGAGGGCTTACCATTGGCTTATTCATGAGGAACTGGATTGCACTATGATCTGTATGTATATATACTTTATATCCTAATACATAGTATCTAAACTTTTCTAGTGCAAGCACTATAGCCATTAATTCTTTATCTGTGGTACTATAGTTAAGTTGTGCACTAGCGATACTTCTACTTGCACAATGGATGTAATAAGGATGCTTCTAGTTATCTAACTATGTAAGTACAACTCCTAAAGCATAGTTGGACACATCAGTCATGATATGGAATGGTTTGGACTAGTGAGGAGCTTGTAGAATGGGTGTTTCTACTAGCTTTTATTTCAAAGTTTGAAAAGCTAATTCACATGCCCTGGTCCACTCGAAAGGCATGCCCTTTTTTGTTAATTTCACCAATGGTTTGGCAGCCTTTGAAAAGTTCTCAATAAATCTCCTATAGTAGCCAGTGTGTCCAAGGAATGACCAAATATCTTTTACAGTTTCCAGTTGATGGGTAATTCCTTAGATAACTTTGATTTTCTTATGGTCTACCTCTATCCCTGTGTGTGAGATTTTGTGCCCTAGTACTACACCCTCTTGGACCATCAAATGGATTTTCTGCCAGTTGAGCCTCAAATTGGTTTCTATACATATTTTTAACACTTACTCTACCTGGTCCAAGGCTTAATCAAAGTTTGCTCCATAAGTGGAAAAGTCGTCCATAAATACCTTCACGCCATTCCCTATTTGCTGTTGGAATATGCTTAGAACTAGTCGTTGAAATGTTGCACGGGCATTACACAAGCCAAATGACATCTATTTGTATATGAACATTCCCCAAGGATTGGTGAATGTAGTCTTGGCTTGGTCTTCTAGGATTATTTGTATTTGGTTATATTTGCTATATCCATGCAGGAAAGTGTAATAGCGATACCCTGCGATGGTGTCTAAGACTTGGTTGACAAATGGCAATGGAAAGCGATCTTTGAATGTTGCCATATTCAGTAGCCTGAAATCTATGCACACCCTCCATTTGTCTTCCTTTTTGGGCATAATAACTAAGGGGCTAACCCATTCGCTATCAGCAATGGGGTATATGAACCCAACCTTGAGAAGCTGTTCAATTTTTTCCTTAACTACTTGCTTTAGCTTAGGGTTCAATCGTCTCTGTGATTGTCTTCAAGCCTTCATGGAGGGGTTAGTGTAAATTCTATGTTGGAATATTCTAGAATCTATTCCAGTTAATTTGAGATATGACCAAGTGAAGGCTTCCAACCATTTATTTATTTCTTTCAACAGTTCTTCTTTCTGTTGAGGAGTAAGCTTAGTGTTGATAATTACTAGTTTTCCATTTTTAAGAAACGTGTATTCCATACTAGTGGGCAATGGTTTCAGCTCGAGGGGCTCCTGCTTAAATTTCTCAAGGATTTCCAACTTTCCCTAGTTGATATTTTCAAGGTTAAGACTTGGAAGTTAGCAGTGGACTTGCTCTAATGCGTCTATGCTATTGATGTAAGCACAAGTCAAACCCTCAGTTGGTTCCATGCATATGAGTGAATTTCTTTCTTCATTAGCTATCAGCCATTGGGTGCCTTCCTATTCTGTGGCTGCTACATACAAGAATCTTTGTATGTTGATCACTTGTGCACACTGATTGCATGTAGGCAATGTTAAAGTTTACACAAACCATGACCTCTGCACGTAATTACACCCTATGTCACTATATGCGATGCACAGAAATTTCTTCTTCTTGATCTTTTTAAATATATTTTCCTTTGATATTTCTTGTGAAAGATCACAAATTCCTAGGCATGCATCAATGGTACTTAGTCATGCTCTTCCCATTATGATTGGGAAGTCCCATTACTATTTTTTACCTGAATCACTAGGAAATTAGCTAGGTATGACCACCCACAAATAGTGGTAACAATGTCTTTCCCTAGTCCCAATGGAATAGTGATGGACTAGTCAGCCAACTCTAAATGGATGTTCCTCTTTTTTGATGGAGGTAGGTTCCAAGCCTTGTACATTTCTTGGGAAATCAAGTTAACACTGTGATGAGCGGCTAGGTACCCCTACATCCAACCATACAAATCATGAGTGTTCATGTGCAACTCGGTCAAAATCTATAGACTGTAAGCACTTAACATACACCAGACTTCTAACCAGTGAAACCTTGGGTTAGAACACTCATTGTCATCCTAATCTCACTTGTGATGTCCTGTTTATGATGGTTAAGTGAGACTAAGGCTAATGATTTTTATATCTTTTTAATTATCTTTTCAGTGACTAATTGAGGTATGGAAAGTAAGGAATAAACTATTATCTAATCTCTAATTATCCTAGTTTATATTCTAACTACTCCTAGCATAAGTATTCGGTCCCATCTTTCAAGCATGTTCTGAGCATTTCCTAACACTACTGGGTTACCAGACGTTAAGCATCATTGGGCTTACCAAGTGTTTGGATTATGTTCGAGATGGTCATACTTATGTCTTTAATGAACTACAAATGAAAAATCATGATTGAAATTATAATAATGAAAACATAAATAATCAACAAGTAACTAATAAAGCATCAACAAGTAATTAATAAAGCATAAACATATTAAACTATTCAATGCATGAAATAACTAAGTCCAAATGCTGCAAGGAATGCTTGAATAGTTCATCTTTATTGCCGTCACACCAATGGGCTCAGATACATCAATGCTTGAATAAAGATCTGATCACTTTTCTTACACTTGCTGCGGGCACTTGGAAAATATTCTATCTTTTGCGGGAGCAAACTGCAAGAGCTTCGCTACAACTACTCAAAAAGATGCCTAAATGAGGCAGAAGGCCCTCATATTTATAGGCCAAGAAGGGTGGCTGTGTAAACGGGGCCATGTCAACGCAGGGAGGCTACGTCAACGGGCCCGCATCGACGTGGCCATGTATACCCAGCCCAGTCGACGCATTGACTTATGATACTTCATCACACTGGAACCTGAATCCAAAAGAGCCTTGCATTGTGTATTTTTAGTAATTTGTAAGTATATCAGAGGACTCCCAAGATCAGAGAATTTCTTGGGAAGGTAGCGAACTTTGATCCAATTAGTGACGACATGTGTTAGCATGACTATATGCGTTGAGTGCGGTGATTGGGTTGAAGGGGGCTTCGAAGTTATGATTGATACTAAGGCATCTAAGGAATCAGTTGCTTGTGATTACAAGGGCTTGGTTGGACTATTGGTTTTAAAGAAAGGTCTTTTCTTCATGTGGTTGTTGGAACCAATAGTAGGTTGAGAGTTAACAGCCCTTGTGGCATTACGTTGCTACGGTTGGGTAGGGATTTCACCTTGCATCACGGGAGCAAGTGGTAGTGGAGCTATTGGTGGAAGAGGTGTAGCCAAATAAGAAGGATGATATGCTTGTGAAATATCACCTCTAGAAGAGGGAGTTCCATAATACTCACGGGCTTGCTAGTGAGGTTGAGGAGTGATGTGACTAGTAGAGTCACATGGGAAGATTGGTTGTTGCACATAATATCCATACAGGTTAGGTTGCTAGTAAGGATACTGTTGCCTTGGTGGTGGCATTCCCCATGATTGTAGGTGCTGTCACTATTGATATTGCTCAATCAATTGTGGTAGAGTTCCATTGGGATAATATGTTAAGGGTTGGTGGAACTGTCTTGGGTTACCTTGAGGATAAGGTAACCTTTGGGGTGTTTGCCTTTTTTTTAATTGTGGGTTAAGTGCATACATCCCAAACTCCTACAGATGTGAGATTATAGGGAAACATCCCTTAAGATGGTCATATTGACATATCTCACATCCACTATCATTGTCGATTTCTGAATCCACAACCTCTTCAATGATGGCAACTTTGCCCTTACCCTTGCTATGTGCATGTTCAGCCTCTTTCTTTTTTCTTTTCTCACTACCTTGCTCTCTAAACTCCTCTACTATTTTAAGAAAATTTTGAAATCTATTGTCTAGGGAATCCCACATTTGGTCTACCTTTGTTGAAACTTCTCATGTCATCTTCTTGGATAGGTAAAGTTTTCCTATTCACCATCTTTTGGATAGGTGACTCTTCTTCATCCTCACAAAATCTTACTCCCCTCTTCTGAAGGGAGGGGTCTCAGTTATACTCTTTTACACTTTATCTCTTATGTAGCTCACCTTCTTCCTTAGAAACTTGCTCCAATAGTCTTTGAATTTGATGGGACCTAAGCTCAGATAGTCTCCCTTGGGCATAAGTCCCAAGGGTTCTTCTCGTTTCATGCTTAAGCCCATCCACGAGATGAGGCAGTTGATCCCTTTGTGAATAACCATGATTAGGACAATGATGTAACAATGCATATTATCAGCCCATGGCAACATCCAAGGGTTTATGTCCTCATTGTTTCTAGCCTTGGATTTGCTTTCACAGGTTGGACACTTGTGAGTACGTTTGGTACTTATCGTTGAATAATTCTAACATAGTGCTCCATCTATGAATAGATTCTTATTCTAAGGACTAGTACCAGCTCTTCGCTTCTTTGACTAGTGTCCTCTAGAACAACTTAAGTTTTTGCCATTCCTTCTCTATTTTCTATAAGGCACACACATCATGGAATGCTTATAAATGATTCTGAGGATCAGCGTTGTATCCCCCTTCAAATCATGGGATGTTGTTCATATCTAATCTCTTAAAGTAGTGAGGAGGGGTTCATCATGATCATCTCTTCCATGGCATCTATGATGCCTATGTTGTTCCCTACTCTCCCTTCTTCTATGTCATGACTCTCCAGAGTGTGCTCATCCCCTTTCCTGGCTATTTCGTCTATGACTTCCACTTTGCCTACCTTTATTCCCATGGTTTTTTTCCTTATGACCATGTCTGGATATTGAAGGGGAGAGTGAAGGAGATGATGAAGGTGAAGAAGAAGGAGAACCATCACCGTGACAGTGTCTGCTACCTTCTCTTCTATGGTCTCGACCCTGATCGCGATTGCTATCAGAATGTCCACCTTTATCATGAGTTCGTGTCCCTTTTTTAGACCCTTTGTGCCTATGGGTATCAGAACCCAGGTTATAAATAGTGGAATGAAGGTTTTGATACACAAACCCTTGGCCAAAGTCAAGGGGAGGAACATCGTTGTGTGGCCAACTACCTGAGGTAGGTTCACCACCCTCATTTTCTCTTAAGACACATGGGGCATCCTGGGACCACTTACCCTTCAAAGACATATGATGTCTCTCCTATTGAAAGTCCCTTTGATGTTGTACCTCTATGGGATGGTATTCTCTCAAGTCATGATCTTGCACAACGTATTCTATATGTAAGTGTAGCATGCCAATTTGTGTGAGAGCACGAAGAAGCATGCTTGGGACTGAACGATCGAGAGGTAACACTATGTTACCTTCTGAGTCTCGCCAATGAAGTTGTTCATCTTGATGGAGGATAAAGGTGAATTCTGGTATATACTCATCGAGATGAATATATACCACACGAACTTGTTGAGGGACCGGTGGATCAATGTCATGTGTATTATGCCACCGATTGTTTCCTGTTTTAGACCTAGGCGGTGAGGCACTTTTGTACGAAGAAGGAGACATACTTGTTTGTTCAGTGTACAATGTATTCTTGTTTATTATTTTCTAAACCAACCCTAAGGATTTATTCCAATGATGTGAATGATTTTCTAAGTTTTAACTAGCACACAAACAACTAAGTGCCTGACAATGGTGCCAATGATGAGCGGCGAGGCACCGCTACGCTCAACCATACAAATATGAGCGTTTCACGCATGATCAGGTCAAATTCTAAGGACTAAGTGCTTATTCACCCTTGTGAAACAAGGACAGGTTAGTTGATCGTTGTCTTCCCAAGCTTACCTGTATGTCATGATTGTATGGTTAAGTAAGATTGAGGCATATGATTTTTATAACTTTTATGTTTTTATGTCCTGCACTAGTAAGGAAGGAGAGAGATAACTAGGTGACTAATTTAACTTAAGTACTAATTAACTAGGCTTTAAACTAATCCTAACACCAGTATCCATTCTCACTTGCCGTACATATCCTGAACTAGCGCAACACTACTGGGATTACCAAACGCTAATCGTTACTAGGTTACCAAGTGTTACACATGCTCAAAGTGATCGTACTGTGTGTGCTAATAACATAAATGTAAAGTGCATAAAATAAAATAAAATAAAATAAATGCGTAAGAAAATAAAATAAAAGAAATGTGTAAGAAAACAAATCTCTCAAGTGCTGCAAGGATCAATCAAAGAGCTCATCTTTATTGTTGTACATAAGGTGTGCTCAAGTACACAATGCTCAAATAAGGATCTATCCATACTTTGACCTCCTGCTATGGGCACTTGGAAAATACTCTAACTTTCAGACTACAAGAGTTGCGCTACTTGATTGCTAAAAGACTTTTTTTTCAATTGTGCACCTGGGCACTGTATTTATAGGCTTGGGAGCAACTACTCTAATAATTAGAATAAACTGCTAGAGTAACCGCTCTCATCATTATTCCTTTAGTTAAGCAAAATGAGTATGATTAATCTCAAGCACTTAAGTGTAGCTACTTGATAACGTAGTGGTACTATCACTTAGTATGCCTAGTAGTGTGGTAGTTACTAATCCTAGTAGTAGTTACATAAAGTCCAAGGTATGAACATAAGATGAGGACTAGCTGCTCATCGCATAAGCTAGATTTGATTCATTTATTGTCACTTAGATTTAGGAACTATTACTTTTACTTCATGTTAGCCAAAAGCAATATGGTCAACACAACATCATCTATCATATACCTCATTATGAGTTAAACCATATGCATTGAATTTACCAGCTCATGTGGGAAGACAATGATTGCAAACTCTAACCAATTACTTTCATAATCACATTGCCTTATTTATGAAATTCGACTGGGATCATGCTTGAACACTTGTATCTCATATGGTTGGGTGTTGGATACTCCACCACGCATCATTAGCATCATTGCTAAGGACAAGTCAATGTTATGCTAAGTAATTGATTTTTCAAAGTTTGTCGTATGTGAAACATAAAGTCAAATCTAAGAACCATAATTAAAGCACACTTTTAACTCTAACCATCTAAGAACTATAACATGGCTTCACATAATGATCAACCATCATCCACCAACAAAACAAGAAGAAGTAGTGATAGAATTGTTGATGAAGAAGAATGGGGGATGCCAATGTAGATACGAATCACTTATGCTCACACTAATATGTACCATCTAGACTTCACATTCATCTTCCATCAAGACAAGCAAATGAGATGTAGAGATATACAAGGTAACATAGTCCTACCTCCAGAATGTGTAGCATTAAACATGCTACAACTACTTTAAAAGGGATGCATTTGGACTAGATTCAAGAAGGGTATCATGTGACTCAACACATGACCAGACCCTATGAACCCACAAAGGAGCAAATGAGAAGAGATGCTACCATGGAAATCAAACATATACATAGTAAAGGAAAGCAAGCTAACACTTCTGTTATCATAGAAGAGCTTGATGCTAATCAATTCATTTCAAAATAACTTCACTAGAACCATGAGGAGCCTTCAAAGACACCTTTCATTAGACTACAGGAACCTATCAAAGCCCAACATCATTATACTCTAATAGAGACACAAAAGGAAGAGGCTACTAACTCAAGATACAAGTGGTACTCTAGGCCAATGGATCGTAGTAAATCTTATAGAGAGACATATAAGAGTCACAAAAGGAGAACCAACCAACATCATTCTCCTACCACCTCATCTGCCTCATCGCAATTGTCGGAGAACTTTGACAGGAAAAGACATAAGTATAGGAACTCTAATAGGGAAGAAAGCCAAACTCATGGCCATCATGACAGATATTCAAGATACTCTGATTTAGAAGATGAAGAGTATGAATGAAGAAGAAGAAGAAGAATAAAAGAGAGCATCAAAAGAGGCATGAGCATAGAAGGGGTCACCACTATAATAGAGCATATGAATCTGATCACAATAATGAACCTTGTATGGCAACTCAAAGTATGATCAATATTCAAGAAGTTGTCTACATACTGACTAGGCACATGAGAGATAGTTGAATCAAATCGCTAGATATGAACAATATGCCATAATTTGAATGTGGTTACCACATTGATCTCCAACATCACCTTCAAGAATTCCATGATGCATGTGCCCTTTAAAACATAGAAAGTAATTGGTAGAAATCAAAGCTATTTCCTAGAATAGTTGTGAAGGAAGCCGAAAGCTAGTACAAGTCATTGGAACCTAAATCTATCAAACACTAGAGTACCATGCTTGAAATCTTTAATGATAAATATCAAACCTATTCATAAGTGTCAAATCTAAAAAAATAAATCCAAAACTAGAAACAAGGGACTCACGAAACCCTTGATGTGATAATGGTTAGATATTATTCCTTGTTACATAGATGCCTAGGCCATAGATTTTCATCAAAGGAACAACTAAGACACATCATAGATGGGCTAAGAAGTAAAACTAGAGAGATGCTTGGGGTTTATGCCCAAGGAAGATTATCAAAACTAACCACCTATCATATTCAAAGATTGATTGATCAAGTGGAAAAAGAAGAATGTGTACTTAGAAAAAGAGAATCAGTTAAAGAGTATAATAGGAATCCATTAATAAGAAAGGGATGCATGGGTGTGTTATACACAAGAGGAAGAAACCTTGGACCAGGAAATTCAAAATGAGACATTACCAATCCAAAATTTTTTTGCCAATGTAACAACAAAAGTAGCAAAAATGTGGGATTTAGTTGATGAAAGGTATACAAAAACATTAAAGATTATGGAGGAAAAAGTAGAGCAAGTCTTCATAAGAGGTAAAGACAAAAGAAAGAAGAGAGAACTTGGACATAAAGGAAAATCTGCTTTAGTAGCTCAGATCTCAGATACCAGCTCTACAGATGATGAATGTTGTACTATGTGTCAGTATAAACATCCTAAGGAATGTTGTCTGATCATGATACATTTACAAGAAACAAGGGCATGTGCACTTAAACCTAAATTTTTTAAAAAATAGATGCCTAAATAGTTACCTTATCCTCAAGTTAACTACCAACAAAACCTTCAACCAATGTACTATCCTAGTGGAGCTTTACCATAGTCGCAAAAGCAATATTATTAGTAGTGGTAGTAGTCTCAATTGTGGGTCATGCCACTACCATGTCAATAGTATCCATATTGACAACTTGATCATTATGGATACTATGTCCAACATCTAGTCTCAGTAGCAAATGTAGCTATTTAGACTCCACAATATTATCTACTAGAATACAATCAACTAATACCACCAAGGATTAATTCAAACTTGTATGTGCATCCATAAGCAACTGATTTTCCAAATCCTAATCCAAATCCTTTGCCACCAGTGCCACCACTTACAATGCAAGGAGAACTGCCATCACAACCCTAATAGAGGAAAGCTACAAAGGTAGTAAATATACAAGTGAAGGATCTTACTAGCAATGCTAAGGATAAAATAAAGAAACATCCTTTCTTTAGGACAAGTTCAAAGAAGGCTGGTAGACTTAGAACTTCATTAAGACCATCTTCTTTTGAAATAAATATCCTCACTATTAACAAGCTTCCATCTTTATCAAATCCAAATATTCAAACTATTGTGCTTACTAAAATCATTATAGAATGGATCAAGGCAGGGACACTCCGAAAAAAGAAAATTGATCTAGGAGTTGCTGGAAATCAACAATGAAAAGCTCTATTAGACTTAGGTTTTGAGGTGAATTTGATCTCTTATAAAACATATCAAGAATTGAACCTACCACCATTGGAAGAATGCAACATCAAGTTGAAACTTACAGATTAGTTTGTCACCCCTCCTTTGGGGTAGATAAATGATGTACTGACCACTATCAATGGATGGTCATATCTAGTAGACTTTTTGATTATCGATGTGAAAGATGCTGATAAGGAATTCCCAATTATCATGGAGAGGACATGGCTTAGCATAATTGATGCTAAGCTAAGTATGAGAGATTTGTGAGTTGAGATTTCTAAGGAAGATGCACATGGAGCCATACACATGTAGCAAATTCCATGCATAACTGTTGAAAGTAAAGGGTGTAATCATGGACCAACACTTCAGAATGTTAACACAATTACCATTCCAGTTCACAACAATAACAATAAACAACCAATGTGTGCAACCAATAGAGTAGAGGCCACCAAACTAAAAGATACTTGTGGCCACTAACTAAGAACCAAGAACTGTCTAACACATGCATGACATTTGAAACATGTACTAATTTCCAAACTAAGAAAATGACTCTAAGGATCCAAAAATGAAATAATTAACTCATAATCATATACCAAAAAAGAAAGAGAATAAGGATTTAGGCAATCATAACTCCACTACTATCAAAATTACATGGGACAATGATAGAAAAGTTACATCACTAAAGATGGTAGGTGAACCACCTATAGTGTATGACCTAAGAGATTTAGGGAGCATTTTCCAAACACTTGCCCATGAGATTAGTCATGGGGGAGATACTTTACTTTGACTTTAGAATTAATAAGTCATTTTTCTATTTTTTTTTTACAATTATTTCCATATGTTTACATTCTTTAACATTTCCTTATTCTTTTATACTTTTCCATTTCTGCAAATTTTCATATTCTTTCACATTTTTCACTCTTTATAATTTTTCATAATTTTTTTTCTATATTTTTCATTTCTTTCATACTTTTTTTTCAAACCCTTTGTAAATAATTTTGATTGTTAATAAAACACATTCAAATAATGACAAGATGTAGTTTAATAAGGTGAAGATTTCTCTATGATATCAAGTCATAAGAGATTGATTATTTGCACAGTGAGCCCACATCATACATCCATCCATTCCATTAATAAGAGGTTCTTATCATGGCCAAAATGACATTCTTTTCCATTAAACAACAAAGAATAAACTTGGGATCAGTATGCCTAGATTGAAAAGTGAAGAACCAAGTGGGAATGTAAAGAGTGTGACATCAAGGGGACTTGTGGATTGTTTTTGGATTATTATTGTAACTTCTATAGTGTTACTAAGGTTGTATTATATCCTTGCAAATCTAACAAAAAATGAGAGTAAGAGTTTAATAAGTGCTACCTTATAAGTTTGACAAAAATAAAAAATAAAATAGCACAAAATAAATTTTTGGGGGTTCCACTGGAAAAACATGTTACTCATGCCTGAAGGTTGGTGGCTTCTAAGAAATATAAAAATAAAAATAAAGTGCCATGAATAAAACTCTTCCCTTGGACAATATGCCAAGTGACAATACTCCTTGTAACATTGATAGTCTTATGATTGTAATCCCAAGAGATGAAATGATGCGATTTCACTAGAATGTGGTTTCAATCTTGGACAAAAAGGCTAATGATTACTTTAACCACTAATAAAACATAAGAATTCATTATGCCTATGGTAACACACCTTATGTCTCGATTTTTGCAATTCCTTCTAAGCCCATTTCATCTCACTATTTGAGTAGTCATAACTTATGATTTTGTGTAACATAGAGTTATTTTCCCAATTTGGTGGTACTAACATGTGTGTTTTGCTAAACAAATATGCATTAAATTCAACTCCTTAAGTGCCTAAGGACAATTTTAGGCATGGTTATACAAGGGCATTAAGGGTTGGAGCTTACTTTAGGGAGGACCCACTTGTATAATTGTTGTATCTTATACCTCCCAAATAATAGCACATCATCTTGATCCTTCCAATTCTAATAAATGAAAATAAGCACTTCCCATATCATTCACGTTATCTATTCTAATGACACAACACCATTTTCTATCTGATTCATTTCATCAACACCTCATACACTTTCATAACTTGAGATTTTTTAATCATATACTTTCAATGCTTATTTTTCACAATTGAAGCATCATCTCCATTTTGGGATCCTTTCAACATGATATAGATCTTCTAACCATTTGATGGGACTTGATTCTTCCCTAAAAAATCTTAAGAAAATTTGATTTTTTCTAAGGTGACATCATAGTTACAATATCTCAAGACCTACGATATCACATTCACAATATCACACCCATAAAAACTATATAGCGTAGGGGAGTTAGAAAAAAATTTTCATTTTTGATTTTTGTTAAAAAAGAGTTGTTGATTTTTCTTTGTCACTCAATGCCCTTACATCTCGTGTTCTAGTGCCCATAACTTACACATTCTTGCTTCAATTTTTATGATTTTCAAATCTACATGATCCTAGAGTGATCATCTTAGTCGTGGGATGGGGGAGGATGTGTGTTAGTAAGGAAAATTTTAGTTGATTTTTTGAAAATTACTAACGATTGGAAGGTATTATAAGGGTAAGTTTAAGGGGACATATCAAGAATTTTTTAAAGTAAATCACTCATGTTAAGGATAAAACAACTTTAAGAAGAATCCTAATTGATCATACCAATCATTTTATGCCATAGAAAAGTACTAATGGGGTTGTTCTTGAAACATTTTAGAACTCTACAATCATAATGAACTAAGAACTTGATATAACTAAGGGTATGAGCAAGGTACCAAATTTTTGCTCATCTATGAGAATACTCTAGTAATTCCAAACCCTTGATTAATTGCAAATGGCCCCAAAAATAGGAGCACAATGAGAACTTCCATGATCAGTAAGCAAAATACTACAAGGTGGTGGAAGAGGACAAGCGAGTGAGCAAAATCTACAACCAGAACAAGGAGAGCAGGAGGAAAAATCCCTTAGTATTCATCAAAAAACTCCTACCATGGAGCAATCTTCTCAAGTAGAAGCAGACATTCCACAAGAGACCATCTAGGAACAACAACTCATACTGTCACCTAAATGCCTTTAGGCTATTCAAGAAAACTCCATCATGTCGATAGTAATTGTGGAACTTAACTTTGGTCCATTTTTGGAATTTTCTCCAAAAGGTGTTAAGGCCCAAATTCATTCATCCCCTTTGTGGATTACTCTAACAATAAATGGGAAGTCGTATTTAGGAGAAACACTCTAGTTTTGGCAGAATCAAGAAGTAGATGCTATAGTAAAAATTGAAGGGATCTTAATGTCTTACTCAGTTAAGGTAATTGTAGAGGTATTGAATGTGCCCAATGAAGGAGTAAAGGTGGTACAAATATCAACAAGATCTGACACAGACATCAAGAAGTTGTGGTTGCAGTGGGCATATGACAAGGATAATAAAGAATACAATGAACTTACTGCAAAAGGATAGATCTATTTTAAAATTAGTACTTATCACCTGTTTCCTACTAAGAGATTAAATCAAATCTCTACAAATGTGGCTAGAGGTAGTGCAATATTAATGGGAAAGTTCAACGTGAACATCGCTCACCTCTACTTCATAGAGATCCAAAGGTAGTTCAAGGAGAAGAAGGCAGGGAAGGTAACACTTCTATTTTCTTACCTTATCTGGAAGTTATGCAAATGAGTTGGTATCCTAGGGTATATAAATTATGCATTAAGGAAGGCACAGAATGCTTCCTATGTCGAAATGCTCAAGCCAATGCCTCCCAAAAAGGACCAAATAGAAGAACAACTAGGCATTGAGGAGACTACCCAAACCATAGGATAAGAACAATAGTAACCGCAAGTTTTTCCACCATCGTTGCAAGATTATAGGCCTTCAATGAGTCATCCAGAGAAAATTGCAAAAACCATTAGTTGGGGAGGTAGGGAAGGGGCCAATTTATTTAAAGAAATTGATGATGTAGTTAAGCCAACCATCTTAACAAATCCTACCAACAAACAAATATCATGATAGTCAGGAGGAGAGGTCTAATGGTCACAACAAATTTTTAGGAATGCCACATTATTCCAAGTGGTGCTTGAATCTAGAGAATGAGCCATAGTTATGGTCATGCAGCACCATGATGCAGTGGGAGTTGTAGAAGTCATCATAGATCACATTAAAGAATCCTTCAATGTACCTGTTGTGTTGCCAATTGATTTTTCTAAAACCAAAGATGCTCAAATGCTAGCTAGCACCTCTATGATTCTTGTAGAACATGAAGATGTATTAGATAGACTGTTGCAGATAGGATAGGTTATAACAAATCTCTTTAACATTCCTAGTGATTTCATTGCAACATAATTAGAATTGATTACCATCAAAGAAAAACTAATCATGGTTGAAACTAGGGCAAAGCATGCTAAGAATGAGCTTCGCAGAGTACAAGAAGATCTTGTAGCCTTGAGAGTAGAAAGAAGAGGTCCAACTCAGTTCATTGCACTAGAAGAGCTAGCACAATTCAGAACTAAGTAGATCAGTTGCCTCCTTAAGAATAATAAAGAGATGAAGAATGAGAAAGAAATGGCAGTATGGGATGCTTCAATGACCAAAGCCCAAACATATGACCATGCTAAAGCACTTGCTACCTTACAAGAGGAAAATAAACAAGTTGTTGTAGATAATATGTGGTTGACCACTATTGAAAAATAGAAAAACATTTTGGAAGAGAGCATCCACTAGCTAAGGAATAGTTGGTGAGGATCAACTAGGATATGAGCCACCTCACAAGAGAAAATAAAAAGCCTCTCTATGGAGGATGTACGTGCCATTCATCAGAAGTTAGCCATCGAAATTAACACGTGGTAGAATGATGCAAAGAAGCATGAGTGACTTAAGAAACACTTTAGAGATTAGGTGGGAATGTATAAAGAAATCAATGAAAAAGAGATCCAGATGGCAAAGCCTAGCATTAATTTTGTGCCAACACAAAATTTAGAATGGCAACCCATCTTGGATAGCTTGGCCCATACCTATAAAGCAGAAGTGAAAAATAAAAACTTGCAGATTGAGGACTTAAAAGAATACATGGGGTTAGCAAACCTTCATTATGCTAACTTAGCCATGTTGACGGAAGGTAGGCTCAGAAGTGAGCTTAAACAAGAAGTAGCAACCATATACACCTTGTACGAGAAAGAGTTTGCAAATTGCAAGGATGCTTTACAAAAACTTCAAGTAGCAAACTTAAAGCTAGAAGCAGTTAAGGCTTGATACTAGAGGCAAAAAGATATAGTAGCAAACTTGGCTAGAAGATTAATAGATTACCATGAATTAAGAGAGAAGGCCAAAGCTTTTGAAGAAGAAAGATGAAAGTTTGCGACATGGTATGCTAAAGCTAATTAGATGTTTCCGCAATTGCCATGTCCATGGAACATACTAATCCCATCATATTTTTTATTATGATTGATACTATGTCTAGAATCTTTATCATTAGCTAAAGCCTACTTGTAAGTTTTAGTCTTTGAGTTAATAGTATTCTTGTTGGATAAGGAAAAGTTTTTCTTAAGAGCTATATGTCTTGATCAATGTTTTTTGTAGTAGCAATAAACATATTCATAAAAGCTTTGATCTTCTCTTGTTTCTTTATTGTCATTAGATCATTCTTATCATTAACATTAACCTAATTTTTATATTGTCAACTTTAACATGTTTTTTCTTTTCCTCAACATCTTTTTTTAAAGAAAAAATAATAACCATTAAAATTAATGTCCTTTATGATGAAAAAAGTTGCAAGAGTTAGGAAGATTATAATATCTAAATGGCTAAATATAAATCTTCCTACCTTCTTGTAATACTAATTCCTTTTTACAGTTCTCTTTCCCACCCAACACCAAACCCTTGCATAACAAAAATCTATGAAAACCAAATATTGTAGAAATAGGTTCCATATGCTTAATGGAACCAAAAATACTAATAATTCACTACCTAGCCTTTTAAAAAATAAACGAAGATTAAATAACTTGACAAAACATGAAATTTTAGAATATTCTTCAAAATTGACATTAAAATTTGAAGTTTATTTATAAATGATTAACATTGCATGCTTGTATATAAATGATTTTGATTTCCATTTCATAGCTAGTACATGTACAACAATTTTAAATCCATGAGTTGCTAAAACTCATAAACGTAACCTTAGCTTAATCCAACCTAAAAGATTTAGGGTTAGCTCCACTAACAACATTTTAGAATGTTGCTACATTACATTATGATAAGCAAGTGTTTAAAAATGTTAGCATCATAGTATATTTTATTATATTCATTAATATAGAAAAATGAACAAAATTACCTAGTTCCCAATTAGGCATAGGCAAACTTTTGCATATATTATTCAAAATGAATTTTTTACTTATCCACATTAAGCCCATTTTACTAATTTTTAAAAAATATATAATGCATTGATGGCATCAATTAAAAGATAGGTAAGTGAAACCTTTAGCCCAATTTGTGTTAAATCTTTGTCCAAAGTATGGGTAATTGTAGCTGGGCTAGCTTAATGGAATTACTTGATGATGTAGGTTTCATATTAACGAAGAGAATTACTTAGGATTATAACTATGTGTGAATTGCATAATGTAGGTTTCATACTAATCAAGAGAATTAATGAAGATTATAACAATGTGTTAAGTATGACTTGACGTAGAAACTGTTTGCCTAATTAAAGAATGAGTTAGCCGCTTGAACCCCTAATAAAGGTTTTGATAAAATTATACATTAACTTGTATTACATGCGTGTATGTTTTTGCAAAGATACCTCGAGTTACAAATGAGTTGCCATATAACTTTCATGTTTTGTTGGAAGGAGCTGGACCTTATAGCTCATTTCAATTACCAAAAACATAGATGGTAACATTACAAATCGAGATGGACATTTCATATTAAAGGCAGAGGCTTCCGTCTATTATGCAAATGGTTGTAGGTTTGGCTCCCACAACTCGACCACTCAAAAATTTTATTAACAAGAAAAAAAAATTACAAACGGAGTGCGTTGAAATTTAAGCTTCATGCCTATGTGCTGGAGATTCGCGATTCGGATAAATTTTGATGAACTGTTCGTGTCGCGATTCGGATAAATTTTGACGAACTGTTCGCGTCGGATTGGGGGAGTGCGGAAGCCCATTAAACATAATTTCCAGTGAAATTTTATCTAGATTTCTACATATACATTGAAATGGTCGCCTTGCCTTGCCTTGCCTTGTTATTGCCTTTTTAGTTTTGCGATGTCTGCATTTTGCGTTAAAATCTTACATATCTTCTCCTGTTCTAAATCATACCAAAAATTTCATTTCATTGTTAAAGGGCAAGCAAGCAATCAAGATTCATGACGACCACAGAAAACAAGGGATTACGAATAAATAAACAAACACAGGGAAATCACGAAAAGTCTACTATGGTAACCGAAGGCCGAAGGCGCATACGAAGGGGCAAGTATGGGTCATATGGAAAGTTTTGGACGAGGCGTGCCACGAAAACATTGCATATGCATGGATTCGCCTGGCTTTAGGAGCATCAAAGGTTCCGCCATGACTCACGCATTCACGCGTGTTTATTGTTCATTGCTGGTTTTTGCTCTTTTTCTCATATCTCTGCTGAAAAAAGGAAAAATAAAACAAGGTCATCGTCATGGTCATGAGTCATGAACATGATGACGGATGGATGTTTGTTCAACTTTTTTAAAAATCTGTTTGCTTATAAAGCAACGAAGCCCATCAGCACTCTGTTTTACTTTCCCCTTCATCATGACTAGTGCCGATATTCCAGCCTTTCAAAGGTTTTCGATCATTGTAGGTGAGATGAGTTACTGGGCTGTGCCTAGTTTAGTTAAGTTGTGTATTCTTATAATGCGGTCATCTTCAACATGGCCCTATGGCTACTAACATGTAGTCGTTGAACAAAAGTATTAGCAGACCTCATTTGTTATAAATTTGGTTTGGAAATATTGGATTCAGTAACAAAATGATTTCATTTTATTGCTGTCATTTCGGTTGTTGCAGAAATTATATGTTTGGCCAGATTATGGCTCTTGAGTAAGGAAATGGATTCAATGCCCTCCATACCTTTGCAAATTTTCTTGCTTCAATTTAATGGTGATATTGCAATCTTCTGTGCAATTTTTAAGCATTAACAATATTTTGGATTTACATTGTACTTGTTTTATATTTTACAATGTATTTTTATGATATATGAGATTTAATTTTTAAAAAAATTAATATATTTAAATTTTCTTGAGGAACATGTACCCAAACATGTTATCCTCGATTCCTCGCTTCCACGAATCGGATTCTTTTGATGCATAGCTTGATACTAATTTTTTAATGAATGAACATGGAAGACGACGTATTTGTCATGTCTTGGGAGATGTGGAACTTTTAAAGATTATCTACTTTGGTACGTGGAGCACAAATAGGTAGCATAAGTCCATGGTCTAAGATTGATGGTGTCCATTTCCAAGTCGGCTTGATTCCTCGCTTCCACGAATCGGATTCTTTTGATGCATAGCTTGATACTAATCTTTTGATGCATAGCTTGATACTAATGTTTTAGTGAATGAACACGGAAGACGACGACGTATTGTCATGGCATGGCTTGGGACATGTCGAACATTTAAAGATTATCTACTTTGGTACGTGGAGCACAAACAGTTAGCATAAGTCCATGGTCTAAGATTGATGGCTAGGAATCCAAGTCGGCGCATTCAAAAATCATTGTCACACTTAGCGGCGATCAACCATGAAAATCATCACATGTCTAATATTTAGTAAGCAACCTAATACCTGGCAGACCCGGATGTGACAGGTCAGGCTACTGCTACCTCTAGCTGGAATACCAGAATTTCCCAACCTGAATTTGCACGTTCTAAAGCTTTAAAGCATACATTTTCTCATTATAATACGTTCATATACCCGTCAAATTCCTAGCCTACTGTGGCCATGCCATGTTAATCATAAATTAAGTGATGGACCACTGGGCAGGCGCAGGCGGAGGCCGTCGATGAAAGCTCGTGGTTTGTAGTGGGAGCCAGCCAGGAAGGCCAGGTAGTCCGCCAAGCAGGTGCTCTGGTACGCCACCTCAGCCTCAGCCTCAGCCTCAGTCTCAATCTCAGTCTCAGGAAGGTGGCCGCCGTGGTCAACGAGCACGACGTGACGCAACGGCGCCACCCGTGCATGCATGGCTAACGTCAGCAACGTGGCCACGGACAGGCGCGACGTGGCCGAGTTGGTGAGGGCGCGGTGCATCACGCTGCGGTAGCGTCCGTTGCTCAGAATCTCGACGTGATCCCCGATGTTGACGAGCAACGCCCCTTCCACGGGAGCCACGCTTACCCATTCTTCGTCTCCGTCTGTGTGTCCGTGTCCGTGCATGACTTGGAGGCCACCCACCGAGTCCTGCGCCAGGATGGTTAGGCAGCCGTAGTCCGTGTGTGGCGGAATTCCCCACGTCAGGTGCGGCTCTGGGCAGGGCGGGTACAGGTTTTGCACCATCACGTGGCTTCCCTCTTTGAAGTCTTGTAACACCCTCTGCAACTCCTCCTCGGATTCTTCTTGTCCTCTGATTCCTGCTCCTCCTCCTCCTCCAAGACTCTCCAGCACCAGCTCCATTATTCTCACTGCCAGCGCCTTCGTCGCCGTTGCATATTCACACGCTACTTTCCTGCACGCATGTAATGAATACGATAAGATGAGGTGTTTGAGTTGTTACCTCAGTAGTAATATCCTTGGAATTCACAAAATTAGAGGTTAATAGCAAGAATTTATAGAGGGAATAAGGTTAAAGACTTGTTGTGGATAAAGTTTCAAATAGAAGGAAGCTAAAATTAGGCACGCCAATGAACACAAATAAAAAACAACTGCAATTTTATTGGCAGAATGTTAAAGGTAGCAGCTGATGAAAGAATATCTACATGCAACAATTCCAATATCTATGAGAGCACTAATGAGCAGAAAAAGAAATCTTGTTGTTGAATCATGAGGATTGAATAATAAGCAACACCAAGAATATGTCGACTATGTTTAGTGCAAGTTGTAGAAGGTAAGCAACATGTATTATTAGAATGTTAAGGAACAGATTTTCTTAGAAAAACATGGCAAATCTCAAGTAAATCAGTCTTTTATTTACTATTTAAGTTACCGGATGTTCATGTTGCATGAATATTAAACACATTTATTATAGTTAGTTTATTGCCAATGAAAATGATGTGTTTAGTTTATTGCCAATGAAAATGATGTGTTTTGAACAAGTTCATTTGTCCGACCGATTCTTTACGTCTACCGATTCTTTACGTCTACATAGACAATAAAACATCAGTAACAGTATCAGTAATAATGCGTATAACAGTATCAGTAATAATGCGTATAGTATTATTAGTAGTGTTACAAAAGAACCTGTAATCTGGAGGGGAGGAGGGCCATAAATGAAGCATATCATGGAGGGGAACACAGGAGACTTTGAGGAAGTCTCTCCATGTCAAGATCTCATCCTTGTTCTGGTTCATGCTTGTGCCATATCGTACGGGCCTGCTCATGTCGTCCGACATGTACTTGCTACGCTCCTGCTCCGGTAGCTCAAAGAACTCCGCAGTCACTCGCATCATATCCTGTATCAGACTCTCCGATATCCCATGGTTCACTATCTACAAGTATGCATAACATAGTTTGAGAAATCTGTCATTAATTGTAAGATCTGCAATATATAGTAATGCAAAATTGGAGCATATTCAAAATCAAATGGACATTCAATCTAATATATAATTTTTGAAGTTTACTCTATTGTTTATTATTACTTCTAATGCCAAGGTAAAACTAAATTTCTATATTTGATTTTCCACTTCTAACTGAGCTCTTAGATTAAAAAAATTGAAAAATACAGCCACCAACATGGGTGGATATAGCTGCTCTATTTTTCTCATATTAATCCATTCTGATACTGATTTATTCAGATTTTTCTGATCCGATTTATCAAAAAGGTTACAGATTTACCATCCAATCCAATTTTTCAATCTATGCCACATAACAACAAATAATCAGGATTGGAATTTTAGGCTTATTTACACGTTTTTGATATGTTTCCCGTTTCAAAACGTTCGATGAGTTTTTTTTTTAAAAAAATTTCCTATATAAATTTGTGTATATTGTGATATATAACACAGCTACCAACTTTTATGGTTTTGAACGCAGCATTTCTTGTTTGGACGCAACATTTCCGATTAGGAAAAAAGAAAAGGAAAAGTCCTAAGAGCCTTGAAATCACTTATTTTAGTTTGGATTTATTCATTTATTCCATTGTGTAAGCATAAAAACACTGACAAGCGTTCATAAATCTAAATTCCAACCCTGGTAACAATTCAAAATTGTGAATTTTCTTTTTCGGAAATTCAAATGCAGTCAAGGTACAGCAATCGATGAGGATACCTGAAAGAAGCCCCATTCACGGCAGGCACGGCCGATTTCTTGTACAAGATGAGGGCGTTGCAAGGCCGCCATGTCAATGACAGGCAGGTTAACTTTTGAGCTGTTTCCGGGAGGAGGCACACATGGGCGTTCAGACTCCGGCAGAACAAAGTTGTTAGGAACCTTGTGGAGGCCTCTGTCTGTCAGAATCTTTATGCTTTTGGTGACGCATGCGTATGCTTCTCCAGGTTTCCTCTCCTCCGCCATTGACGTTCGTTGTACTATCCACCTGAACAGATAATCCTTCCAAAACTTTACTTAAAATGCACCTTCGTCACTAAGACTTGGTTGTTGTTAAGAATACCAAACAGTGCCTATAAATGGCTCTAAACGATGAATGGAAAGCAAACCTGAGGGTGTATAAATATTCTGCTGATATGAACTGAATGAGATGAAAACCACCAACCAAATAATAGGGGGAAAGCTGGATTCGTAGACAGCTGGCAAGGATTGACACTGTTGGTTGACTTTGACCAGAGAGCAACGGCGAGAGGGACGAGAGTGACATTGAGGACGCTGGCCAGAGTTAGGGATAACATGCATCCCCCTGTGACAATAATTCAGGAAGGCGTGGGACCCATCCTGGGGTCGAGCTACCCAATGAACGATGTTGGCTGAAGCCTGTCGGCCCATTTCCCAAACATGTGCTCGCCACGTCATTTCGTCTGTCGCGACGTTGGTGGTGTACATGCACATGGAAATGCAACCGATCTTAATCTGCCCGTGACCCGGGACCGAGCCAAGGGCCAAAAATTTGGACGTTCGTTAGCCAGCTTACGGTCGTAATTAATGCGTGTGACCAATCTGTTAATTTGTTGTGACGTGCTTTACCACCAGAAGTAAAAATCTCACGAGTGTAAAAAAGGGCAAAACTATACGATCCCTTCAACCATAGTTACGTGGGTGTGATACATTGTTTAGTGTATTTGAATATATACTTTTTAATTTTTGAAAGGTAAAAAATAAAAAGCTTCAAGGATATAGCTACAATCATAACGATAAAATAAATGAGTTTAATAATGTTTGTCTCTGGATTTTAAGTATGATCATAGGTTGAAAACTTGTAAGGGTCGCCAAATGGGTAACAAGTTCTATAAATTGGAATAAATTAGTGTAAAATTTGGATCAAATTGGCCTATCTTAGCAGAAAAGAAAGTTATATTTGCTTATGTTGGCTGTGGCATTTTCTGTATTTTCTGATTTTAAAGGTCCGACAAGAGAATCAAATATAGAATTTATAGTTTTTGGCTTGCATCAAAATTAGCAATAAATAATATGATAACTTTTCCATTTCCAAGTCGGCTTGATTCCTTACAGAAGAGCCAATATCTAAATCTAATTCAATTTTGAATCAGCTTCAATGTTGATGTACCATCGCAGATTTCACAAACTATGACTATCAGTAACAATGCCAAATCGATTTCACAAACTATGACTATCACTAACAAAGCCAAATCAAATTGATGTACCATCGCAGATTTCACAAACTATGACTATCACTAACAAAG
This sequence comes from Gnetum montanum, assembly GCA_015680685.1. Classification (NCBI taxonomy): domain Eukaryota; kingdom Viridiplantae; phylum Streptophyta; class Gnetopsida; order Gnetales; family Gnetaceae; genus Gnetum; species Gnetum montanum. The sequence continues at coordinate 300,564 of MNCI01006151.1, read as the reverse complement.
CCAAATCAAATTGATGTACCATCGCAGGTTTCACAAACTATGACTTATCACTAACAAAGCCAAATCAAATTCATGTACCATCGCAGGTTTCACAAACTATGACTACCATAGCTGTCACTAACAAAGTCAAATCAAATTGATTTACCATCGCAGAGTTCACAAATTATGACAAACTATGACTACCATATCTGTCACTAACAAAGCCAAATCAAATTTACTGTTGAATAGGGCAACATTTAGTGGGAAAAAATGTTACATAAATTTCTCATAGTTTGCAGGTCCTATACGCAAGTTAAATCCTGTGAAACGGTAATCGTGTGACGATCTTGCAACAAGTGGCATGGTATCAGGGATTTGTAAAACCGATAGCTATGAACCCATTTTATCAATTTTCACATGGAGGAGAAGCATAACCGAAAGTTTTTTAGCACCAAAGAAGGAAAAAGAAAGGCATTTAAAAAAATGTGGGCATGGTTAAAATTTATACTTGCAGGCTGTGGCCCTCCATCAGATAATTCGAGAGTCTAGTGTTCAGTCAATCCACTGTCGTCTGCGTCCTTGTCTTCGAGGGTTGGCGCATCCCATTCCGATTTGATGGCACGCTACGATTTTTTCTTGACCTGCGTCATGGAAAACGTGATCCTTTGACATAGTCTGTGCTGGTTTTCAGCCGCCTACGCGACACCGCTGTTTGTTGATGCGTAGTATGCAAATCGCTGCTCCATGCTGGCCCCTGGTTTTCATCACCCCGTTCATGACCTGACTAATCCTGTCTTTGATCAAGTCAAATCAATTCTCATTCCGAATTTCCAATTGTATGCAGTGGACAGCACTGACCCAACAAACCCAGGCCATGAGCTCACGCGGACTCCACAACAGTAAATCTTGCTCGCTGGAATATATATCCAAGGAAACCGTCACGCCATGCTCGTCAAGTCTTTGCCGGGGTTTAGTTGTATGCCATTTCAGACGTGACGAACTGGAATATATTAAAATGCTACCATTCGCTACAGCGCCATTCAATTTTAAATCGCAGTGATGCTTGTCATTTCCGTACTACTTCAATTATACATACGTAGATTCAAATCAATTTTGAAGGCACCCTCTACTTCTCATGTGACGGTGCTTGGTGATATACCCTTTCAGTGTAACGGGTAAACGTTTTATTCATCCTTCACCATACATGTCTGCATTAAAAAATTTATTATCTATTGCATTTTAAAAAGTAGAAAATCACTGCAAGTATTTTATTTTTTAAATAATAAAAATCTAAGTAAGCCATTAATGTTAAGTTGTATGTAATGGACAGTTATTATCTATTGTATTTCAAAAAGTCTAGAATCATTGCAATTCAAATTCAAATTTTATTAGTATTTTATTTTTTTAAATAACAAAAATATAAAGTAAACATTAATGTTAAGTTATATGTATTTGACAGTAGAAATATAGAATAAACTTTCTCTTCAAGTTACTATATCATAAATTAGTGTCTAATGAGAAGGTTAGCTATTTGCTTCCTAGTTAAGGTATTTCTATGAATTGACCAACTTAAATCATGGGGTAATTTTTATGTTAAGCCCTTATAATAGGGCACTTTGTGATATGTTGTTTCCCAATGAGTAAAAACCTAAAAATGTTATTGAATGGAAATGCAATCTATAAATTTAAAGTTGCTACCTATTGTGATTTTTCCAAGTATTTTGATTATCAATATTCAAAGTAAACACTCATAAGTTACACTAGTGGTGTTTACATAGACCAACCAAATATAAATGAGAATCTTATCACTAGTTCAGTTATATATTTATGATATATATATATATCTATTATTTGGTTTAGAGAATTCTTTTATTTTTCAAATTAATGAAATCATAGAATTAGTTTTCATCTTGAAAATAAAAATCAAAATCACTGTTAAACAATTCTTGCCATGGCATTTGTTGAGTATTAAAATTTGGGTTAGTAATTCACTATAATAATTCAATGTGAAAAAGTTAATCTCTTGGCCCATCATTCTACAAATAATTACTTATTTTTTGTGACAAAGTTAAGCAAGTGATAATTGGCCTTTGCAGCCAAAACAACCTATGTGATGAATTGTAGCCGAACAAGCCCTAGCAAACTATTATTATATATTTAGTTGTTCATTGAAGGCCATTTTAGTGAAAATCATTAAGCATTCTTTTAGGAAAGATTGTCAGGTTATTTATCTTTTGTCTTGGTGTGTCTATATAAATGATATAAAGACCCCATGATAATGTTAATTTGAGAGTCCTATGTGTGAAAGACATTCTACTTAAAAATCTTGCTTTTATTTTACCTTTCATTCCTCTAGTACTTCAGAGAGTAGTTGATTTACAAAAGATATGCTCATCTAACATGTTCTAAAGAAAAGGATCATCACCCTGAGCCACATTGTTCATCCTGCTAAGTGAGATCTAGGATGGTTGGGTTGGTAGATGAGTGAAAGTCTAACCTCTTTCAGTGGTTGTACCCAAGCCCCAAAGTAAGTCTTTGGCTTGAAAAATAAACACCTTACTATCACTCCAAATAATTGTCCTTACTCATTTGACATGTTCTATTTAGATTAAATTACACTTATATACATACACTGAATATTATCAAATTGCATCAACCAAAACTTATTCAATGCCATAACTATTCTATTCAATATTATAATCATTTATGTCCTCCAATAAAAAGAATTACATATTATATACATTTGTAGTAGCCATCCCCACTTCACATGTAGTGTTTAACCATTCATAAAATTTATGGCTTAATTTAAAACATAGCTTCCATTTTTGACATTTTATTATTTTAACCAAAGGTAATCATTGACCATTGAATTGCTTTTCCATCAAATCAAATACAATTAAATTAAAAAAATGTAGCCACAAACGCAAAATTGCAAGAATTTAGATTTTTCAGGATTATTCATATCCCACATTAGAAGATAAATCAACATATAAGAAAAACGTGCCGGAAGAGCATGTTGAAAACATAATTAATGTCTTTTCTCAAAGATCATGTTGAAGACATAATTTATGTCAAAAGAGCATGTTGAAAACATAATTTATGTCAAAAGAACATGTTGAAAACATAGTTTATGTGGGTTGTCACAAGGTGGCTTAGAAATGAATCATGATAAAGGTGGCGAGTTGAAGGTACTTTTGAAAAAAATATTGCAACCTACCCCGCAAAGATTGAAATTTTAAGGGTCCACACACGGAGAGAAATTCTTGTACCATTATGGATTGTTTACTTGCCTTATAACTCACAGGTTTGTAAAGTTGATGTGAATTAAAGCCAAGCCATACCTTCCTGTCAATCAAGTTCTCTTTCCAACTCAGCAGCTTCAGATTTCAACAAATCTACACTTAAACAGGGATCGAAAGACGGCGTCTTAGCAGAAATGGTCTAAAAGTTACGTTTACTAATCGTAAGTTCCGTGCACCTGAGGCTAGTGCACGTCGCCAACACGGCATGAGCTTGCTTTCACCGGCCTGCCCATAACAGCCATGCAATTCAAGTCTGGGGAGTACGAACTTTTATTTATAAAAAACTAAAAAAGTGGGTCCGGAGAGTAAGCACTTTTATTAAAATTCGAACCTCCAGTAAGCACGTTTTTGTGACTACTTTATTTATTCGCCTTGTTCATGTTCAGATATGTAATGTGCCTATGCTATAATATACACTCTTTGGCAACCTTTTCTTTTTATGGGAAAAGAGTTTTTAATTCTCCTTTCCATTTTTTTTTGAGGTTTATGTAACCATGCATAGTATAATCTAAGGTCCGGTTTGAACTTCATTTAACCTAACCTTATTTGCAGGGAAAAGGTTTCTATTTAAAGCATCTTATTTATTGTTCTACATAAATTGGTAATTTCTTGGCGATACATATAAGGATATATATGTAGGGAAATAGTATGGAATCACTATAGTATCTACAATGGTGCAAGCACATGTAACACATATTCAAATTTGATATATTGATCAAACTTGAAGAAGCTAATAAATACATATTATCTATATTTATTTCCTTCCATTGTCAAGGATCGCTACAATGCTTCAACATAGTTAAAGTCATGGATAATGCTAGTGTTTTTCTTTTCTTTTTTTTTTTCCTTTATTTATTTTTGAAAGACTAAAGGAAACTCTAAGCTAGTGTGGTAGTATAACTCTTATTCATATTGTACGGTTGATGTGGCCTACTACAAGAGTATTCTAACAATAATAAGAGTATTTTCGTCGTTTTTAATTTCTCTTTGGTAAGGGGCTTCCCCTCTACAATGTGCCTTTTGTTTTGTATGCTTAGTCCTTACTTTGTTGGAATCACCTATATTGTGCCTTTAACTAGCATGTATGCTCATTGTGCTAGTGCATGCATCTTCAATGACCATCTTCAGCCATGCTTATGTGTCAGCCTATTGGTAGGAATACCTACAATTATTTTATTTAAATAATGATAAATAGGGGTGGGACCTAAAAACACTTATTTAAATCAAATAAAGTTGACTCTCATTCAAATAGGTAAAATAGGCACGTGAGCTTTGAACAATAAGCAAGAAGTTGAAGGTTAAAGTATTTCTATCTAAATTTTTTCACTCAAAGAAGTTGATCGGGCATTCGAGTTTTTCTTTAAAAGTTACTCATAGAAAGGTAGATATGACGTATTAACAGTGCTACCCACCAGTAAATAAGGGCGGGTAGTCATTCGTACGGAGCGGAAACACTGGAAACGCGCATTGATCAATGACAATTTAGTGAATTTACATGACCAAAAATAAGAAAATCATGTCCATCTCGTCTGCGTGCTTTGGAAGCGCGTAGCATGAGCTGGCCGCGTGGTAGACGTTGGCGAGGGGCGCATACCATTGGTTGAAATGGTTGGTTATTATTCTGTCCACCGCATGCCTGAAATTTGCCTGCCACGTCATCCCACGCAGACCCAAAAACTCCGCGACAAGAGCCAAGGACGCACCGCCAAGTCGCTGATTGGCCACGCCGGATGCTGCGACTTTCCCTGAATTCAAAACGCGTGTCACCGCCGGCACAGTCAAAGTCCATCCGAACCCGGTTCGTCAATGCCGTGATGTCCTGTTTCATCATAATCATCATCATTTCTAGCAGAAAGCCCCTTCCCTGCCCTCCCTGCTTATTTATTTGTTTATGCACACCCATTCTTCTTTGCATCTTCCGCTCATTGCCAGAGGCTTTTTTAAAATATTCTCGCCATTCGATCGATCGAGGATCGATTCAGGACATAGAGCTGCAATATTGCCGATGGCCGTGGAGGTTCCAGATGCTTCATCGCCGTGCTTCGCCAAAAGCGTCAAGATTTTGGCCGACAGAGGCGTCGGCAAATTGCCTAACAAGTTTGTTCTGCCTGTCTCGGAACGCCCCTATGTTCGACCTCTCATGCAGAACTCGGCAGTTACTCTGCCTGTCATTGATATGGCGGCCTTGCAAGGCCCTCAACTTGTTCAGGAAATCGGCCGCGCTTGCCGCGAATGGGGCTTCTTTCAGGTAATACACACCCCAGCTCTGAATGCTATCATGTTACTGTCATGTCAAACTGAAACTAAGATTTTATTACGTTTCACTCATACTGTTTTGGTGCTATCCACCGCATCAGTTTCAGGAGCATAGATATGTGTTGTTACCCTGTTGGGTCTTGATAATCGATCTATAAATGTTCAGGTGGTGAACCATGGAATTCCGAAGCGGCTGATACGGGACATGCTGCGAGTGACGGCGGAGTTCTTCGAGCAGCCGGAGCAGGAGCGGAGGGAATTCATGTCGGACGACATTAGCAGGCCGGTTCGATGCGGCACCAGCCTGAACCAGACCAAGGATCGAGTCTTCGCGTGGCGGGACTTCCTCAAAGTCTACTGCAGTCCCCTCCGGGAGATGATGCTTCTGTGGCCATCTTCTCCTCCGGATTACAGGTTCCATCCCTTGAACACCAACCAGCTCCAAAAACTTTGTGTATTGTTATTATTCTCATCCAAGAAGTATTTGAATAATATAACATGAAAGCATATGTTTTACTCGAAACAAACTAATTTGTAATTCTACAGTTTATCATCGTCATCATCTACCCTGCCCGATAAATGCAGTCACTTCTTTTAGAATCATCTTTGTTTATTTGGAAGGCTTTCGTTTTTTGACGTGCTGAAACAGTGATAAAGCAAGCTTATTATCTAATTTTCTTTGTCTTATCTTCTCTGCACATACCCAGCACATACGCTATAGAGGTTAAACAAGCTGAAGCCACGGTGATGCTGATAATAACGATGATAAATTACTTATGATATGTGCAGGAGGGTAACATGCGAATATACGATAGCGACAAAGGCCCTGGGGGTGAGGATAATGGAGGCAGTGATGGAGAGTCTGGGAGGGGGACGGGAGGCCGAGCAGGTGTTAAACGAGCTCAAGGCGGGCAGCCACATGACGGTTCACAACTACTACCCGGCCTGCCCGGAGCCGGAACTGACATTCGGCATCCCACCGCACACGGACGTCGGCTGCGTCACAATCCTGGCGCAGGACTCGGTGGGGGGACTTCAGATCATGCGCCAAAGACGAGTAACTCCTGCATTCAACAACAACAACAATATCAACAATAATAATGAAGAAGAAGAAGGGGAGGAGGAGGAATGGGCCGCGGTGGAGCCGGTGGACGGAGCTTTGGTGATCAACGTGGGGGATCTGGTAGAGATCCTGAGCAACGGCCGATACCGCAGTATCATGCATCGGGTCGTTACCAGTTCGACGTGTCGGCGTCTGTCGGTGGCAACGTTGCTGAGCCTGGGCATGCATTCGCTGGTGGCGCCGCTTGGGCAGTTAGTTGACGGGCGCCAGCCTCAGGCCTACCAGAGCACCACGTTGGCGGAGTATCTGGCGTTTCTGTCTGCGTCCGATTATAAGCCCCGTGCCTTCATCGACAGCCTCCGCCTTAACTTAACTTAACCCAGTCTTTCTCCGTATATAGTGCTCGTTTGTCAAGTAGCAAGCTTTTGCTGCTTTTATCCGTGAGCCTCCTCCTAATGAATAATGATAACTTGACTGTCCCATGCATTGGTGGACCTGACGCAAAATACTTTTTGTGGAGCCTTTTTCGCCATGTTTTATTTATGTAAAGCGAAAGATCATTAAAAAAATAATGATGGCAAATAAGCCGCATGGTTTTCTAATGAAATTTTACATTGTTAGATTATTATAATTTGAACACAATGATACAAATTTTGTTGTCCTTTACCTTTTAAAGTTAATTTGTATTTAATGCTATTTGAAACGAAGTGATCTCAATAAGACCTAGGTTTGAGCCTAGGTGCAACCTGAAAGGACCCACTTTAGTAAGATAAGCATTGAACCTCATTAGAAAGAAAGGACCCCACTTTAGGAGGATGGGCATTGAACCTTTGGATGATCATCCTTTTTTTTAAATAGTATTTTTAAAGTATATAAAATATTTAAAACAAACTAATTCAATAGGCTTTAACATAAAACAAAACTAGAGATTAGGCTTTCGCTCATCTACCACCCTCCCAGGACCAGTTTGGTGAGATGAGTATTGAACCTCTAAATGATAATCTTTTCTAAATAATATTTTAAAGTTATATCAAATATTTAAAACAAATTAATTAAATAAGCTCTGAAAAAAACGGAGAAGTACAAATTTGACAAAATGTTTACCTCCCTAGCTGAGTCAACTAGAAAAGATTTTAACAATGAAAAATGGACCGTGGTATGCACTACAACACTTTAATTAATATTAAAAATATTAACAGATGGAGGACGCTAGCAATGACATAGATTCTGGTGAACGGCTCAACTAGGACAAAATTTTTAATATTGCTGTATAGCACGAAAACCAACGTTTCCAATGAAAACCTCTCTCCAACGCCTTTAACGCTTTCCATTTTGACAAACATGTAACCATCGATAAACTAATTAATTAATTATCAAGACCGCTATTTACTGCGCGCGCGCGTAACCCAGTGTCCAAATTTCAAGCCTAACGTGTTATCTTTGCGTAATACTATTATTCCATTTTGACTTGAATTCCTGGCCACAAACCTAATATCCAATTGTTAGTTCATGAATTTCTCAAAAGTTTTTGTGCGCTGCAGGTCTTCGTTACTTTATAGTTCGTTGGAAGTTTATTTATGCTTGCATCAGGCTAGTTGAGAAGCCAGCCATAAATCCAAATTTTGCTTTGCCATCGTTTTCTTTAATAAACGATGGAGTTCGTAAGGTAATGCAATTACAAGATAAGGCGTTGCTTTCACAGCTTCAGCGCACCCAAGTTTGAAGCCATCAGCATAAAAAACGCAGGTGATTGGGTTAAATATTGGAACGAATCGCAACGTCTCATGGCGCAACAAACTTTACGGTGTCGGCAATAACGAAAATACTACTTTTCCAGCAAAATAAGCAAAAATCCATACAATGAATCAACGTCACAAAGAAAGCGAAACACGAAGTAAAATAAATTAGAATCTTATAGAGAGTCGCTCTGCCCTAACATTGACGGGTTTATTTACTACAAGGCGAGTCTAACCTGTAGAATTTTCCCCGGATAGCTGCTAACTAGGTAGGCTGAAGTGTTGAGACCAAAAAACTAGAATTAAATTTGTTACTCTTTGTTAGCCGATTTGGCTGTGTTTCTTTGTTTCTAAATATCACGAATGCTTTTGTTTCTTGTGTGCTTCATTGTTGATCCTGCATTTTCCGTGGATCTTGCATTCTTACTTCTCCTCTGGTGTCCTGGGTTCACGTTTCGTGTTGTGTTCCTAATTTGACAATTGCTTCATCTAAAGATTCCTGTTCCCTCACTCAATTCATTAGTTAAGACTCCGTGACATTTACTATTTACAGTAGTCTTGTATATAATGAACGATTATTTGATTAATTTGTTTACCTTTTTCTCAGCATGGTTTTAATCCTCCAATGTAGTTTGTACATCTCTCATTCTTCACCGAGACAGATCTCACCTTCTTTATTTCTTTCACGGTTTTGGTTTTCATTGCCCCAAGTCAACATAGATAATGTTTCCAGCTTGTCCATCCATCACTGTTTATAGTTGGTCCATGCACATGCTCTCTTCCCCGAAGTATTCCTTCCATCTGCTTTTGGAGTTGGTTTTGTTGTCACGGATTCTCGCTTTCCATCTGCACAATTTTCCCCGAAGTATTCCAGCTGCTTTTGGAGTTAGTTTTGTTGTCACGGAGTGTCGGCTTTCCATCTGCACAATTTTCTTCTTCATGACATTTTTTTCTTCATCAACCTATAAGCACCATGCTTTCTATAGGCTCATTTAATTTATGTGTAAATGGGTTTCATCATTTGATCTTTACATAGATAATGTTCTATGTATTTCACATAAATTGTACTTGTCTTCTATATCTTCTTTTTGGATATACGCAAATTATTTTGTAACTTTTTCTTAATTGTTTTGAGTTTGTTATAATACACATAAATAGTATTTCATGGGATTAGTTTAGTATTGATGTCTTGGGTTATCAATTAACATTTCCCTTTGATCTCAAGAATGGTTCTATGCAAATTATTATATTATTTTCACGTGAGTGTTGATTTTTAAACATGGAATAAATTTTTAGAGGAATCCATGTTGGCTTGACATGAATAAAATCAACACTTATTTTCATGTTTCTCCCCTTTACTTAGAGAGAATAAATATTTTTATATGAAAAAAATCATAATTTTATTTATTACTCCTTCATCAGTACATCAAATATCCATATTCAATAAGTCATCACTAGAAATTTGGGAATAATTAAGAACAGGAGCATCTTGTACTATAGAATTTACATTCCTGGGATTGGTGGGAATGAAAGATAGAGCTTCCTCAAAAACTTTTCTTGGGTTTGTTTATCCTTTAATCAGTTGTTGGCTAGTGTCACTTTAGATTTAGTACCAACTCTTTATTTGTGATGATTTTTGGCAAGGGTCCTTCAAGTTCTATCATGAACTATTGATCTTTGAGTTGTTTTTTTTTTAAATGTTTCATTTCCTAATATGCTTTAAATAGATTAGCCACATATGCTTCATTCAATGTCATTACAACACTTTTAAATTGTTTACTTTTCTCCTCATATTCATTTTGAAGTGCTTGAATCATATTAAGTGTTTCTTGGTTTCCATTCTTGATTGCTAGTGTTAATTTTGAAGACTTAAAAAAGTGTTCATAATATTTTGCAACTAACTAGTGATGATTATGCCCAACACTCCACCATATGAACTATAAATATCATGCTAGAAGATGCCATAATCCATGGATGGTACTAACATTAATTTTTAGAAAGTTGATGAGTACTACTTAAATAGGTTGCGTCGATGCGACCCCGTTGACATATCCTTGTTGATGAATGGTTAGATGCATTAACGTAGATGCATCAATGTTAATGTAGGCAAAGTCTATATAAATTTCATTGTCACTTGCATTTAGAACACTTAGAATTCATATCATAGTGAATCCATTGTAGTTTCATTTCTCCAGAATTAGAATATTTTCCCTCTGAGTAGTGGTAGTGTGAATTTGAAAGATTGTATGGTGCTTTATTTGAATGCCATGTACTTGAATGCATTAGCATGAATGACAATAAAGTCGAGATTTTTTATATTCATTGAAGCACTTAGACTAGTTTCCTCTTATATCCAACACTTTACTTTTAAAGTAATTTACATTTATGGCCTTGAATAATTGATATCGGTAATCATAAAAATGTAAGTATGACTATTTTGAGCAGGATGTATTGTGCTTGGTAATCCTAGTAGTGGATATTTGGTACACCCAATAATAGCCACTTGGTAACCTAGTAGTATTAATACCAGTTTAGGATGTATATGCTAAGTAGCAATGGTTACTTTACATTAGGATAGTTAGTTACTAGATTAGCTAGGTAGTTAAACAATTAATTGTTAAATCTTCATTTACTCTTCTAGCTATTAGGATAAAAAATGTATAAAAATGCTTATAAAAATAGACATCATGTGCCTGAACTTACATTTAACCATACATACTAATGCCACAAGTGTGAGTTATGAAGACAATGATAATACAACCCCTTGATTCATGATTAAAGACTATAGGAAACTTAGGAACTAAGTCTACGAAACTAGACTAGATTGCTAGTGAACGCTTGTGATTTGTATGGTTGGGCATAGGGGATGCCCATTGCTCATCATTGGCGCCATTGTCGGGGATTTAGTTTAGCTAAGTGTGCTTATTAGGAATAGATTGTGAATTTATATAAAGATGTTATAAAGATAAAACAACAATGACCCATTATTATCCACTAAGGGAAATAATTAAAAAGATCCACAATTATGTCCATATTGTTGAACTTGACATAAACCTTCACCCCCAATTCAACTATACCCTACAAAACCCTTATTGAGTTGGCTTAGTAGATAAAAAATTTAAAATTCTCAAAGATATGATCATTACATAAGCCAAAGGAAGGCTCGAGTGAGATGCCCTAGTAGTAACTTTACCAAACTTTACAATATCACTTAGAGATAAAAACTTATATAATGCATTAATATTAATAGTTTATATTAATGTTGGCATGACCTATGGAAGCATTTATGCAACAATAGGAATTGCACTATGTTTTAAATTATTCTCTAAAACGAGCATTAGAGCTTTGCTTCCTTTTGGTCAAGAGTGTATCTCAATAAGATCCACCAACATAGAATATCACTCAGAAATAAATACAGAAGATCTCGTAATCCACACCATCTACCCTAAAATAGGTGATGTCTTAGAAGACTTTTATGACTTCATCCCAAGAAGAACTATGAGTTCTAGAAAGAAGTGTTATAGAGTAAAACTGAAAAAACCAAAGTTTACAGAACGTGATCCTTTTGCAATAGAAAATGTTCTTGACCAACATAAAAATATACTACCTACACCGCCTACTATCCTTGTTGCTAGTTGACAGTCTTTTAGGATCAATAATTCAGGACCATAACCAAACATTGAAGACTGTACTAAAAAACAATTGAGAGCCTTATTCATAGAATTAGGGATAATTGTAGATTCTAAAGAATTACTCATGGGAGAAAGTTCAAAATAAGTAGAAGAAATTGAGTTAAGGTTTGACAATCAATAGATTCAACTTGTAGACATCCCTCTGCTACTAGACATGTATCTTCTTACCATTATGCATAATGCGACGCCTTGCTGAACATAAGTGTAAATACTGCAAGTTCGAAAGATGACTCTAACAAAGAATTTGTCCCATGTATCAACTCAACCAAATAAGAAAAACCTGTAGAATAGCCCACAGAAAGGCCATACTTTATGCACCAAAAATATTCAACAGATCCACTTGCAGACATAATAAAACTACAAAATTGGGCAAATGCTCACATAAATTCTACCTTGTCTAACATAGTTAAATGTCTCAAAGAAATTACAAAATTAGAACAAGACATTAGAGAAATTAGTTCTATGGTACAAAAGTGGATCCCCAAACAAAGAGTAGAAAGCTCTACTACACAAAGCACTATAACCACTATACCCACATATGGTACTAACGTAGACTTTCCATCATAGAAAAATTCTAAAGCCAATCAATCTAAAACTAGATTTACTAAGGAACAAAAGGCAAAGGAAAAATTAATCAATAATAATGAAGAATCCTCACAAGTAATGGATCATGACTATGAAGAATATTATGAGAAACAAGGAGAATAGGAACAACTAGTTGTTCTTACTAAAGACTATCCATAGGTAACATCACGACTAATGAGTGAAAAGGATCCAAAGTATTGTATGGATGATTTAGAACCCATAGATAGACAAAAGCTGATTGATCGAATTAATGGAGCTATCAACCAACAAGTAGTTTTAGAATGAAAGACACCAAAACACGAGATGCAAAACTATGTCTTTAATTTTGTTGGAAATCTATGGAGATGATTAAATCAAATATCTCCTAATATGAAAAATTAGCTCCTAGATCGACCACCTATACAATTCACTAGTGAAATAACCAAGAAATTTATAGGTAACAAGATAGATTATGATGATGAATTTTGAGAGAAATTCCTCAAAGTAACCCTAAAAGATATCAAAGACTTTGTTCCCTACATGCAACAAATGGAGAGTTGATATAAATGCTTGTCCATATTGCAAAGATCATAAAGCTCATAAACATAACATAACACATAGGCTTATATTATTCACAGTAAGATATGCTTTTAGGGAGAAAAATGCATTGCTTGAGATCACTCTTGTAGATACAAGCCAATGCCGAGGGATTCTTGAAGTAGGAATTCTTTGTAAGAGCAAGGAGCTTCACTAGAGATCTCTTTGAACTAATGCCTTCTAGTGATGTATATTACATTCTTATATAGTTGATGCCAAAGACCTTAGGGCACTATACTATAGTGCATTACAACTCATTAATGGTTTTTCAACTCAAAAGTAGCTTTATATAAGTAGCCTTTAGAAAAGTAAGATAACAAAGAATCTTACTATATATAGTGGTGGCTACAATAAAAGAAGATAACAAAAAATCTAATTGTACATGGTGGGAACAATGAATGGTCATGTTAAGAGTCACCAGCAGAATCATAGCTACTATGTGATCCTACTTCATCATCTAGTGGTAGTGAGTTCCAAATATTGGGATTGAGTGGAGAGGTAGGCTCACCATGGATGTACTTGAGCTCATGTCTTCGTCTATAATTGTGCATGCTTTGAACTTTGTGATCAAGATTGCTTAGCTAGAGAGTTTGAGCATACAAGGAGTGCACATTACAACAATAATTGATGTCATGTTGATTACTAATGAAGACATCATGGAAATAGAAAAATTTGTGTGAAGCATTCCAACCAAGATGCCTTGTTATGTAGGAGGTAAGATAATAGCTTGGAGGAGCACCAACCTTTCCTTGTAGGCATTACAAGCTTCAAGATTACCATAGAACAGATAATCACCATTTGGTTCATTTCAATAATCATACATGTGGGTAGGATAAGTTGGGTGATAGTAGATTGGAGTATGGTCAAAAGAGGCCCACCATTTTCAAAATTATTGATTAGAAAGGAGCCAAGGATTAAGTTCAATATGGTAAACATCCAAAGGGGATTGTTGATATTTTATCCAGTTATTACTATGATTGGATGAAGGACCATACCTTTGAATGTGTTAATGTTTGATGTAAAAAATAAATAAACCATTCATAGCTTATTTTCCATTGGTCTTGATAAACCTTCATAAAGAAGGATGGCCATTTGAAATTCTTTTAGCTCATAGCATCTAAGTTGCTTAGAAGATCTATGAGTTTAGCCTTCTCTTATTAACAAACTTGTACAAGAACATCAAATAGGATAATAAAGAAAATCAAGAGAGTTGATACTCTCTTGTGAGGAAGTCAACTAAATTATTATGCTTACCATTTATAAATTTAGTGGTAAAATTGAAATTAGCAAGATATTATGGCCATCTAATTAGTTTGGTATGGGCAACCTTGTTTAAAGTCTTTCTACTAAGATACTTATCAAAATGTTTAAGATCACTTCGAATAATAAAATGAGTATTATGTAGAAATAATCTAAAATTTTCAACACCTTTGATGATACCTAATAATTATTTATGAGTGCTATGGTATTTTAATTGTGCGTTAGTAATTTTTCCAGAGGCATTCCTGCAAATGTGGTGAAATTATCTTTTATTTCTTTTAGACTAGCATCCTAGAATTTGTTTGATGTGTTGGTTTCTAGGATAAGTTATTCATTACTCAGAAGTCTCAAGAATGGGAGATTTTTGCACTTATCCTTGATTTTTGTTAAGAAGATTGTATGTGTTTATGTTCATAGCGGAGGATTTTCTCCTAATTGTTCATTTAGAAATTTTTTATGTACCACTAGATCTTCATAAAATCTAGAGACATAGTTGACATAACCAAGAAATCTTTGAAGCTGTGTTTTATCTCTTATTTCAATGGAATTTTTTTTATAGATTTAAGGATATGGGGTTGTAGAGTAATTTTTCCATCTTGAATCTCAAGACCTAGAAATTGGATTGTATCTTGTGTGATTGTCATTTTTGTTAGAGAAAGCACAAGACCATTTTCATCTATAAGTTATTAGAATATTTGGAGGTGTTCTAAGTGTTGTTCTAGTTTTAACGCATTATTAGAATATCATCTATATAGACTAAATTAAAATTATAATTACTAAACATTTGATCCATACATCATTGTAAATATGGATGGGGAAATTTTAATGTTGAACGGTAACACCATCCATTCATAGAGGTTGCTAGAAATAGTTAATACCATTTTTCATCTATCTTCAGGGTGCATCTATATCTACCAAAATTTAGACTTTAGATCGAAGTTTTATAGAAGTCTCTGGAATAAATCATCCTTGTTTGGAATAGGATGTTGAACTGGCTTTTTCTAATCATTTAGAGGTTTATCGTTGACCACTAACCTCTTTTTTCCTCTAACATGTTCTACATGTTTGTTGAGGTAGAATGCAACATAAAAAAAATGTTGTTGCTTGGTTGTATTAACTTCTTTTCTAAAGGATTATCAATTTCTTTGTCACATTCTACTTTAAGTGATGGAGGCATTCCTATATGGTGAGATTTGGTTTTGATTTTGACATTTGATGAGTTTTGGTGTGTTGCGTTGACTGGACCACATCGATGAGGCCTCATTGACATAGTCTATTACGTCGACATGGCCCTATTGACTAGGCCTAATTGACGAGGCTTCATTGACATAGTCAATTACATCAACGTGGTCCCGTCAATGCAAGGGTTTATCCTAGTTTATAAATACATGCTCATCAGCCACATTTATGGCATGTCTTGTAGTAGTAGTAGCAGAGTTCTTACACTTTTTCCATTTGAGGGTTAGAATATTTTCCCGAGTGCCTGTAGCAAGAGTCATTGAGTGTATGAATCTTTATTCGAACATTGTTGTACCTAAGCATGATAGTGTTTACAACAATAAAGGCGAGCTTTTTGATAAACCTTGTAGCATTCTAGATAGATTAACTATTTTATTTATAAATTTAATGTTTTCAATTATTTATTAAATTTTTCCAGTAATTAGGCTAATGAAATAATTAAGCAAGATAAGCTAGATAGATTAAACACATAAGTATGATTGCTTTGAGCATCGCTTGGTAATCTTAGCAGTGTTATTACTTGGTACGCCCAGTAGCATAGAGCTTGGTAGTCTAGTAGTGGATATGTGAGTTTAGGACATGTGCAAAAAGTGGGACTAGATGCTTATGTTAGGAATACTTAGATACTAGTTAATTAGTTAAATTAAATTAGTTAATCTAATTACTTTATCTCTCTTTAAACACCAAAATCATAAAATACAAAATGATAAAGATCAAATGCCTTAATTGTACTTAACCATACCAGTATATCTCACAAGTGTAATTGGGAAGACAATGAATGACCCTAAGGAAAGATTCACTTCCTAAAAGACTAGTGCACCAGAAACTATAAAGTCCATGGAACTTGACCAGATTGTGAGTGAATGCTCTGTGATTCATATGGTTGGATGTAGGGGTACCTCGCCACTTATCATCGGCACCGTTGTTGGGGACTTTGTTTGTTGAAACATGTACTATTTAGGTTTAGTGAATACCATTAATATCATTGTATGAACCTCAAGGTCAATATCATTCCTACTATACATAGAATTATAAAAGAAAATTGATGTTTTATTTCATATTTTGAAATGTCTTCTTCTTCTCATAGGTGAGAAGATGTCAAATTGTCGATCCCACAAGAGTGCAAGGTGGTATATACTCATCTAGATGAGTATGTACTAAAGTTTACCTTCATCCTACATCAAGATGAACAACTACGATGGCATGATATGGAGGGAAACATCATCTTGCCTCCTGATCGATCTGTGCCTAGGATGTTATTTCAAACCCTTAAAAAGTTGGGTATCTTAGATCTTCATGAGGAATATGTTGTGAATGGTTATGACACTTGGGACTACCATCCCATTGAAACATAATGCAAGTGAGATTGACATCAAGAGAAGCACCATGAGGCTACAAAGGGGAAACATTTCACTAATCCCTTATTCTTACTAGATCAAGATGACAATGAGGATCCTCCCTTTGAAGGTTCTCAACATCAAGATTCTCCATCCCTTGTTGTTGGTAATGAGGGTGTGACCCTGAACCTGCAATCAACCATTCATAAAATAGGTTTGGAAAAAAGTGAAAGTCAAGGTAGGAACTTGAGCAAACATCACAATAACAAGGGATCTAAGGATAGTGGTCATAATGAGCAGAATCATGGTTTTTAACACCGTGGTGGTAGTGATGGTCCATCTTCCTCTCCATCCTCTTCATCCAGTTCTGGACATTCCTCTTCATTTGTTAGTTATCATAGAAGTCTTTGTCAAAATAATCTTGATGAGGATGATCAACAAGACAATAATGATCATCAAGGCCATTGAGAATGTAGAGGTGGCAAGAACTATCATCAACATCATTGACACAATCATGATGAGGAACCTTTGTTGGTGAATAGAAGTATGCTTGACATTACAGAGGTAGTTAGAATACCAACCAGGCATATGAAAGATAGTCAAATCAAGTGCTTAGACATGAATAATATCCCAAGATTTGAGGCGAATACAAATTTGATCCATAGACACATCTACAGGATTTCCATGATGCTTGTGCCTTACTGAACATAGAGAATGAATGGCAAAAACTCAAGCTATTTCCTAGGACACTCATCAAGGAAGTCGAAGGTTGGTGCTGGTCCTTGGAGTTAGAATCTATTCATAGATGGAGTACCATGTTGGAGCTATTCAATGACAAATATCAAATGTACTCTAGAGTGTCTAATCTGAGGAGGCAGATCCAAGGATGGAAATAAGGAACAAATGAACCCTTGGATGCTGATATGGGTAGATATTATTTACTCTTACACCAATGCCTTGACCATGGTTATTCTTAGAGGGAACAACTTCACCACATCATAGATGGGCTCAAAGTAGAAATTGGAAGAACTTTTGGGATGTATGCCCAAGGAAGATTGTCTAAACTAAGAGCTCATTAGACCCAAGGTCTAATAGAGTAGGTTGCAAAAGAAGAATGTGAGTTGTGAAAAAGGAAAAGTATGAAAGAGTATAATAGGAAACCTTCCATCAGGAAATGGGAGGTCCAATTTTGTGATGAGGAGGAGTCACCACTCAATGAAGTGGTGAATAGAAAAACCTTTCCCATCCAAAAATCTATTTATGATATTTTGGAAAAAATTGATAAATTATTGGACTCTTTGGATGAAAAATTCCAAACTACTATGAAGATTGCTAAAGAATCCAAAGAGAAAAATAGTGATCATAACTACAAGAGGTGAAAAGAAGCTAAATGTACCTACTAAAGAGGTAAGGGCAAAGTTATTGCCGTAGAGGAAGTTGTAGAGATACACTCCAAAGAAGATGCTGGTTGTGACATTTGTCAATACGAACATTCAAAGGAATGTTGCCCTGTGGTATCACACTTACAAGAGTCTGGGGTGTACACATTGAATCCTCGATTAGCACATAGGTAAGCACCTAGATGATTGCCTTATCCTCAAGGCAATCCAAGACAGTTCCACCAACAACAACAGGCTTACTACCCAAGTGGAGCTCCACCACAACCATATGAACAATACTAGCAATGGCACCAATTACAATTGTGGGGAATGCTGCTACCAAGGCAGCAATATCCATATAGGCAACTAGATCCATATGAGTACTATGTTCAACAACTTGTCTCTCCAAGAAGTTTTACAAACCATGCTTCATTTCAGCATAACTATTACCCTCCAAAGTACCACTGAACACATTCACCATCTACTCAAGGAGAAAACCCATATCCATACCATTCTTTGCATCCATCAAAACATGTCCCTCCAGGCTCCACCCAGTTACCTCCTGCTTTGTCCATGCAGGGCAGAATCTCTCATAGTTGCAGCAATGAAATGCCACAAGGGCTATACATTGACATATGATCTTCCAGCCATGTGATTTAGACAATTGATCTAGGAAATAACCTTTTTTCTAATCCAATAGTCCTCCTAAACCATCACAACTTGATGTGGCTAGCTACCCTACATCTCCAACACCCTCATCCTCTGCATCGAACACCTTCGAGTGTCCTTCAAACAAAATGCCACCTCAGATCTATACTATGATGTTAACTCATGTTGTTTTCATTTGGATCAAGGCTTGTCATCTTCCCATGAAACGATTTGATCTAGGAAGTCTAATCATTTACCTGCAAATTATTGGACATGAGCCATGCAAGGCTCTTCTTGATTCTAGTTCTAGTGTCAACCTCATATCCCATGACATGTGCAAAACTTGGAACCTACCATATCTCAAGAAAAACAACATTCATTTGGAATTGGTAGACCAGTCAAGTACTTTTCCTTTGAGGTTAGTAGAGGACATTGTGACCACAGTTTGTGGGTGGTTCTATCGTATTGATTTTTTGATGATCAAGGTTGAGAATTGCAAAGGCAACTTCCAATCATTATGGAAAGAGCATGGTTAAGAACGGTCGATATGCGAATGGGCATAAGGAATCTCTCCTTGGAAATCTCCAAGGAAAATGAATTTGAATGGTTGGAGAAGAAGCATATTCCATGCATCATGTATAGTGATAATGAGTGGAATTATGTGCAAAATATTTGGTTCATCAAAATTACATACATTAAAGCATGTAATCAATGTGCACAAGAAACAAATATTCAATAGTGTTTGTATGCAGTAACCACAAAATAGGAGGACGCCTAGTGGTTGAGAGTTGTGACTCAAAAAGTAGCACATTATGCATGGAACCAACTGAAAGCCTAACATGTGCTTATGTTGAAGGCATGGAAGAACTTGAACAAGTTCATTACCAACTCTTTGATGATGAAAATGATAATACTTGTTGGGGAGTGTTGGAAATCCCTGATAACTTTAAGCAGAAGCCCCTAGAGTTGAAAACTCTACCAACTAGCATGAAGTATGCATTCTTAAATAATGATAAACTAGTCATAATAAATGCCAAACTTGCTCCTAAAAAAAAGAAAGGCTATTAGAGGTGGTTAAAAAATTACCAATAGCCTTTTCTTGGTCATATTTTGAGCTAACAAGAATAGATCCAAGGATATGCCAACATTGCATTTACACTAACCTAGCCATGAAGACACGAAGGTAGTCATAGAGATGGTTGAACCCCAAATTGAAGTAGATCATCAAGGAGGAAATAGAACAACTCCTTAAGGTTTATCTATTCCATCGTAGATAGTAAGTGGATTAGCCCACTTGTAATCCTGCCAAAGGAAGGTGGCAAGTGGTAGGTCTGCATCGACTTCAGGTTGTTGAACATGACAACATTTAAAGATCAATTTCCATTGCCATTTGTGAACCAAGTATTGGACACTATCTCCAAGCATTGCTATTATAGCTACTTGGATGGTTATAGTGGCTATAACCAAATCCAAATTATGCTATAAGATTAGGCCAAGAAAACATTCACAAGTCCTTGGGGGACTTTTGCATATTGTAAGATGCCATTTGGTCTATGCAATGCCCCTACAACATTTTAACACCTAGTCTTTAGCATCTTCTAGAAGAATATTGGTAGTGGTGTGGAAGTCTTCATGGATAACTTCTCCACCTATGGAGAAAATTTGAGCAAGCCTTGAACCACCTTGAGTAAGTACTAAAAAGATGTGTGGAAATAAATCTGCGACTCATTTGGCAAAAGAGCCATCTCATAGTCTAAGAAGACATTGCACTAGGGCATAAAATGACTAAAAAAGGGATTAATGTAGACCTTGAGAAAATAAGGGTCATCCAAGGAATAACCTACCAACTAGAAATCATTAAAGATGTTCAGTCATTCCTTGTACACACTGGCTACTACCAATGATTCATAGAGAATTTCTCTAAGATCGAAAAACTATTAGTAGAGCTTACAAAGAAAGATGCACCTTTCATCTAGACCAGGGAATGTGAATAAGTATTCTAATAGTTAAAGGAGAAACTCATAGAAACACTAATTCTATGAGCACTAGACTGGTTCAAACCATTTTACATCATGATGGATGCATCTAACTATGCCCTGGGAGCTATGCTCATGCAGCTGGTTGATAAGAAACACCCATACTACATCCACTGCGTGGGTCAAAGCATTGTGGATGCATAATTAAATTACACTACCATAGTGAAGGAACTAATGGTAGTGGTGTATGCTCTTGAAAATTTTAGGCATTATGTGCTTGGCTACAAAGTATTTGTGCACATAGACCATAGTGCAATCTTCCTTCTCATGAACAAGCCAATGATGAACCCTCATATCATACAGTGGCTCTTGATCTTACAGGAATTCGATCTCACAATGGTACATCGAAAAGGGACTGAGAATGTGGTCATTGCCCACCTCTCTTACTTAAGATGGGATAATAAATAGGAGGAGAACCTACTCTTTGATCAGTTTCCAGATGAACACCTCTTTACAGGAGCGCTAAATGACCAAATGCCTACAAAAACAACATTGTACAATGGCATACTCACCTATCTTCTTACTTAGAAGATGCCACAAGATCTTGACTTTAAAAAGAAGATAACATTTCTTCATTGGGGAAAATACTTCATAGAAATCAATGGACACCTCTACAAGGTGTGTGTTGATGGCCTAATTTATTGGTGTGTCCTTGATGAAGACCAACTACACGTTCTCCAGGATGTTCATGAAGGGCCTTGTAGAGGCCACTATGTAGGGAGATGCAATGTCATAAAAATCTTAATGGTAGAATACTATTGGCCTATAATCTTCAAGGATGCCCACTAGTTTGTCTGATCTTGTAAACATTGTCAATAAGATGGTGGGATGACTACTCAAATGGAAGGTCCTCAATAGTGGATTCAATCACTAAAGCCTTTTGACATATAGGGCATTGACTTTATGGGTTCCATCACACCTATGTCTAATGAAAAGGCGTATATCATTGTAGGAGTTGACTACTACACAAAATGGATAGAAGAAATAACCGTTACTGATTGTACAACATCCACTATTGTTAGATTTATATAACAAAATCTTATAAATAAGTTTGGGATGCCATGCACACTAATTTCTGACAATGGAACTCATTTCACAGGTGCTAATTTTAGAAAGTTGATGCAACGCTTGGGGGTTGAACATAAATTAACAACATCCTACCATCCCCAAGCCAATGGTCAAGCAGAGGTAACTAACTGATAGATCACAAGGATCTTAACAAGAACCATAAGCAAATATAGGAGATATTGGAGCACCAAACTCAACGATGCCCTCTAGGCCTATTGCTCAATATGGAAACTCCCTATTGGCTACTCTATCTACAAGTTAGTGTATGGAAAACTTCCAATACTCTCGATCTAGTCCAAGCTCCATACACTCTCAATAGCCTGTGATCCAAATATTAACCTAAGTCTAGCATAGAAAGAAATATTGATCAACTTGATTGTGCTAGATGAAAATAGTTTGGTGTCCCTATCTTTGAATGAGGTGTACAAGGAATTTAATAAGCAACGTCATTACCTCAAAATATGAAAAGTAACATTTCAACTAGTTGATAAGGTTCTCTATTGGAACCTCATACATATACCCCAAAAGATAAAATTTTAAATGTTGTGGGAGGAACCTTATGTAATTGATCAAACCTTTTCCTCTAGGACCATGTTAATCTACAAACCTAAAAGCCCAAGTAAAAAGCAACTAGTCAACATCCAATAAGTGAAACCTTTCCTAGAGCCAAGATAAGCCAGTGCAACTACCACCTTGATAGATGGACAACCACGTTTCATTTTTCAGATCTCCTCCTTCCAACTCAGTCATGGGGAGGTGGCCATCTATACTAATGACCCAAATGGCTTCTTAGTTTTTCTACTTTTTGTTTTCCACATTTTTAATTTTATAAGTCATTTATTTTAAAATTTTTGATTTTAAAATTTTTCCAATTTTTCACCATCGTTAGTACCTTTCAAATTTACTTGATTATTTTACACTTTCTTAAATATTTTACTTTGTTTTATTTTGTTTTGTTTAAGTGTTAATTTTCATTATTCTTGCTAATATAAGTGCTTTATTAGTGTAGGACACAGTGCCACTATTGTTATTTACTAATGATGGTTTGTGTTTAATGTTGTAATTGTTGATGTTTGGTTTCTATTTTTGAATTCTAATGTCTGATGACTATGACATGGTTTATATTTCATGAAATAGGTGGTGAGTCCATGTCATCCACCCACCCAATAAACTCTATGATTTTCCTTGTTCTAGAAGTTTGAGGTCCCTTCCATTAATGAAATCTTTAATCAATTGATGACCTTGGTAGTTCTGGAATTGGGAAAGATTCAAAGGTTTGTAGAGGGTGTGACTTCAAGGGGACTCAATACTCCTTGTACTCTTTTGCTTACTTGAGTGCTTGAGTGTTCTTCATGAACTTCTTACCATTCCATTCCAACCACTAATAGGAAGTTAAATAAAGTCTTTCCATGGTGTGGTTCCCATAAAAAAAGGAAAAAAATGATGGGAATTCAAAGCGCACCCCTTAGACACAATAAATGAATAAGTCTTTGCATGGTGTGGTTCCAATTTCAAAAAAATAAAAATAAAAATAAAAATAATGATGGAAATTCAAAGCGCATCCCTTAGATAAATAAATGGGCTACAAGCACTAGTTATGGGACTAGAAAGACACACACCCATGCTTGAAGGTCCCCTCTAACTAATGCCCTCTCTTTATCTCACTTCTTACTTCCCTTTTCTTCTCTTTTTGGAATGGTTTTTCTTTTATGGAAGCACTCTTGTGTCTTGCATGGGTCAATTGGTCTTGGAGTGGTGATGTAAAGTCACTAAAAGAGGCTACTTTTGGTCTAGACTAAGGATGGATCTTCTTAGGTCATTTTAAACACATATTCCACAAGGGACTTCTTACAACCTTAATTCAAGATTTCATCTCACCTTCTTAGTCATCCATGTATGCTACCATACCTCACCTCACTACCAATTTCTATGTTATGCTTGATGTCTTACTTTGACATGTTGGAATTCTTAGATAGATTCTTTTTGGTTGCTCAACTTTTCATGATCATTACTCAACTATGGGGTCCATGAACTCTTTAGTTGGGGTTATGTAAAAGTAACAAGGGCATGAATCTGCTATGGGGAGGACCCACTTGCATATCTCTTAGTTTGGCTAGTTAAGTCCCTTACCTTCGACATTGTTATAATCCTATCCTTTGCATATTCTATTGTGCATACCACATTGTGCTCCTTGAACTCTTTATTTCCATCCAATTTTCATCATTTTTCCTAATTTTCTTAATTTTTGGGACTTCAACATCCTCTTCTTACATTTTCATCATGTTCATGGCTATTTAGGCTTCCATTTGATCCTAATTTCATTCAAAATATTTTTGTAAATTTCAAGTTTTGACTAAGTCAAAAAAAGTCAATGATGGTCAATAGCTACATTGATAAGGCCCCGTCAATGCAGTGGATCATGTCGACTAGGCCCCATCGATGCAGTACAAGAATACTATAAATGTCATCAAACACTTAGGAAGTTTTGACATTTGGTCCATAACACCAAAGCAGTTTTTGCAATTTTCAGAGCCCAAAACCTTCCTAAGCCTATAACTCACACCATTTATCTAAATTACCTTGTTCTTCAATCCTACAATTATTAGAGGTAAGCTCTGAGTCATGGAGGTAGTAAACCCTAAGGTTTTGACAATAATTTTTTTCAATTTTTTTTAACTTCCCTAAAGGGTTAAGCAATAAATGCTATTAAACTCATTAATTTTTAAGAATTTAACCCTTTCAATAACTTTGGTAAACCAAATATTAAATTAAAAATTAACTACTTAATCTATCTAGCCATAATCACACCTTAGCCAAATGTAATCCCCTTAGCCATAATCACACCTTAGCCAAATGTAATCCCCTTATGAGACAAGGTATTCTAATCATTCTATGTTACATAATAATTAGTAATTTTTTGTTATGTGTGATTACAGGTGGCACCAAAATCGAAGAGATCGTAGGAGGAGGGACCATCACAACCATGGGAGAAGTGACTTAGAGGAGAAAGAGGCCAAGAAGAACATGGCCAAGAATAGGTTGAGGCAACCCATGCAACAAAATCTCTTAGAGACAAGGTTGAGGTGGAATCTATCTGACAAATTCTTGAAGAGGTAGCTACATCTAAACATTCATAGCAAGGTGAAGTGCCAAGTCCTATACCCAGACTAGAAGTCATGCTCACACATAGGCCTATCTTAACATAATTGGTAGCTGTGAGGTCCAATGCTTAGTTCTTCAAGAACTAAATTTTAGATCATTCCTTGAATGGGCTTTAGAAGATGTCAAAACTCAACTGCAAGCCTCTCCCATATGGCCAATCATCACTTCTAGTGGAGAGTGGTACATGAGAGAAATGTATCTTTTTTGGAATAATAGGAAAGTAGCATCTGCTATGAAAATCAAGAACATCCAAGTGTCCTACTCAGTGGAGGCCATTGCATAGGTCCTTGGGCTACCAAACATAGGAACATTGTTGGTAGAGTTGTCAACACAAGGTAACCCTAGATTAAAGAAGGAGTGGCCGCAATAATGTTATGGGGTTGACCATAAGGAGTTTGGAAAGCTCACACTGGTAGAGTGAGTCTATTTTAAGATGGTGGCCCATCACCTCAATTCAACAGTGAGGCCTAGTAAGGTGACACCCTTCTCTGCCCAAGCATGCACCACTCTAAGCAAAAAATTT
This sequence comes from Gnetum montanum, assembly GCA_015680685.1. Classification (NCBI taxonomy): domain Eukaryota; kingdom Viridiplantae; phylum Streptophyta; class Gnetopsida; order Gnetales; family Gnetaceae; genus Gnetum; species Gnetum montanum. The sequence goes on along the minus strand of MNCI01006151.1, from coordinate 274,723 downwards.
TTAGCAAATTTTCCACAACTACTCTATCTAGAGATAGAAAAGTGCTTCAAGGAGAATGGATGTGGAAGAAAGATCTTGCCCTTCCCTTGCTTGCTCAGAAAATTATGCAAAAGGGTAGGGATAGTTTGCTACATAAATGATACACTTAGGCATGCTCCTAGTGCTTTGTGGGCTAAGATGATGAAGGATAAGATGCCTGCCATGATCATAGAAGAGGTGCAACAATGTCCACCTCCATCACCTATTTATGAGCAAACACCGAAGGCGCATTGCAATTGAGCACATGTAAAAATTTTGAGAGTAGCTCTTGCAACAATGAGAGAAATAGGTAGAAACTAGTGGTGGAGATCCATCTATGTACAGACCACCCATGGGTCACCTCAGAGAAGTGGCTCGTATAATCATCCAGATGGAGGGAGGTGGATCAATGCTATCTATCCAATGAATGCAATTTCTTGCAAGGTCAAATCTAAGTGCTTGAGAGCTAATGGTGTGTCTCTCTAAGCACCATCCATTCCTAGTAATCTATGGGAATGTTGCTTCCTTTTTGATGTGCTTGAAGGAGGGTGAGGAGGAAATTGTATTTGTGATGCAGCACTAAGTTGCTGAGGTATTAAACATACTTGTAGTGCCCAAACTAAATGTTTTTACACTAATAGATGTGCAAGAATTCACAAGGACAATCAATAGAAGATTAAGTGTAGCCTAGCATGAAGAACTACTAGACCAACTAGTGGGAACCAAGAAACTAATTTTAGATATCTTTGATTTTTTGGATACCATCACTACAACCTAGTCAAAGTTGCTAGAGGCAAAGGGAAAGTGACTCATCTTAGAAGGGATACTTGAAAAAATGCAAGCATATAATTACCACTTAGCTATGGAAGTTGCTGAATTGCATACTTGAATTGCTAACCCTTCTTGTAACAACCTTGCATTAACATGAGATGAAGCTCTTCAATAGCTTCAAGAACAACTTAAGTAGGTTGAGGAAGAAATGGTAATGGTAGTCTTTAATCAATCTATAGTAGAAGCTAAAACTCACATAGTATAGAAGGACTTAATGTAGACTTGCCAAGAAAATGAGACCTTGACTGTGGAAGACCATCACCTGCAGAACGTTGATGTGCAAAAAAAAAAAAAAAAAATAGTTAGAAGAATTTATCCATCAATAATAGGATTAGCTCACTAGGGAAAATGCTAAGTGGAGAATCGTAACCTCTCCATGGAGGAGGTTTATGCCTTACGCTAGAAGTCAGCTATTGAGATTGCCACCTAGAAGAATGAAGCTCTAAAATTTGAGAAAGTTAAAAATCATTATAGAGACCAAGTTGACCTACAAAAGGAGGTAAATGAAAAGCATATCCAATTAGTGAGGGCAAAAGTTAATGAGGCCATCTAGTAACTCCAACAAGGTAGAGAACTGTTCCAACCCATCGTCAATGTGATTAATGCCTACAATAGGGTAGAAATTCTCATGAAGGAGTTGTAGATTGAAGAGATCATGGAGTCATGGAGCTATCCAATCTCCATCATGCAAACTTGCTAATGTTGATTGCTAGATGATCTCAGTTTGAACTTGAAAAGCAAGTGGCCAGCTTGTACTTATGATACAAGGCTAAGTTTAAGACCCATAAAGACACCAAGTAGAAGCTTGTAGTTGCAAATGCTAAACTCAAGGTTCTTAAGGCGAAATTCACTGAACAAATATCAGTCATAGAGAACCTAGCAAAAAGAGTGAACGACTACTGAGTGTTGTAGGACACACTTTGAGCATTTGATGTTGAGTGCAAGCAATTCATAGCCTGGCTTGTCAATGTGAAGGAGCTCTTTCTTGTTTTGCCTTGTCCTTGGGATGTTCCAACCCTAGCCCACATTGGTGAAGCTGCATGGACTATGAATGATCCCAGGAGTAAAGAAGAGAAAATGAAGGAATTATTGAATACTTTTTACCTTCCATTTGAAGTGGTAGTGCAGTAGGATAGCCAAAGTTGCCTTTGCCATGACACATGCCTGAAGCCAGTGAAGGTCCCTCAGAACCTCAGGAGCCACCATTGCCTGGAACTGTCTGACCTTCTCCATCAACTTTATGCTATCAAAGAATGTGCTATCTAATTTTGAAGAATCATATAAGAGTGTTTAATTTTGTGTCATGATCATTGCAATTTTTGTAATGTGTTGATTCATACATTGAGAACTCAGTTGTTATGTCCATTTTATCTTGTTTTATTTTGTTATGTCAAAGTTAGTTAATAATTCCATACCTTTCAAATTTTGTAAAGAACTCAAGGATGAGTTTTCATTTAGTCATAGGGGTATGATGAGTTTTGGTGTGTCATATCAACTGGGCCCCATCAACTAGGCCCTGTTGACATAGTTTGTTGCATTGACGTGGCCTTGTTGACTAGGCCTCATCAACAAGGCTCCATTATGGACCCATTGATGTAGGGGTTTGTCCTAGTCTATAAATACGTGCTCACTAGCTACATTTATGGCATGTCTTGTCATAGTAGTAGCAAAGCTCTTGTAGTTGTTCTATTTGATAGTTAGAATATTTTCTTGAGTGCTACAACAGGAGTCATTGAGTGTATAGATCTTTATTTGAGCATTGTTGTACTTGAGCATGATAGTGTGTGCAACAATAAAGATGAGCTTTTTGATAAACCTTGTAGCATTCCAGATAGATCAAATATATAATTTATGCATTTAATATTTTTAATTAGTTATTAAATATTTTTTACTAATTAAGCTAATGAAGTAATTAAGCATGATATGTTAAATAGATTAAACACATAAGTATGACCACTTCGAACATAACACGTATTTGCTTGGTAATCCTAGCAGTGTTATTGCTTAGTACACTTAGTAGAGTAGTGCTTGGTAACCTAGCAATGGATATGTGGGTTTAGGATGTGTGCAGAAAATGGGACTAGATGCTTATGTTAGGATTGCTTAGATACTAGTTAATTGGTTAAATTAAATTAGTTAATTCAATTACTTTATCTTTCTTTAAACACCAAAACCATAAAATACAAAATGATAAAAATAAAATGCCTCAATTACACTTAACCATACTAGTGTATGTCACAAGTGTAATTGGGAAGACAATGAATGACCTTAAGGCAAGATTCACTTCCTAAAAGACTAGTTCATCAGAAACTATAAAGTCCATGGAACTCGACCAAATCATGTGTGAACACTCTATGATTCGTATGGTTGGGCATAGGGGTACCTCACTACTCATCAACATTATCTTTAAATTCAATGCAATGTCAATGTTCCTTTTTTTCATTAAATGTTGTGGGATTATTACTAGCTAATTTTAATAATTCTTCTTTTATACTACTAAATTTATCTTCTAATTTTTTGACATTATTTACAACCTATTGTGAATTAGGCTCTTTATATAATGGCTACTTCTTAAGGAATGACTATTATATTAATATTGATGATTCAATCTCACATCACCGAGGGTAATGAAGGTGGGACCAATCATATATGTTTCAGAACCTTGAGGTTATCAATATCTATCAACAAATTTTACAATGGATGGCAATACTATTGATGGTTTTGTGATCTAATTGTATAGCAAGGTAGCTCTATGGTTGCTTGCTACCTTTTGGGTATTAAGCCTAAGATAGGGTTTTGGGGATTCTTCCCAAAATTTTGTGGATATAATATGCCATTTTGCTAAGAAAATATCTACATTGGAATCTATTAATGCATATATGGGATATGCTTTATAATGTAAAAATTTAATGAATAAAGTACATATTAGTAAATTTGTTTTATGTTGGGCATTTTTACTTACTTTTAAGATTGGCATAGCTTGGGGTTTTTTTTTATGTTGCTCTTATTAATAACTTTTTTCTATTCATTCCAAATCTTCTAATTCTCATGTTGTCATTTGGATGAATCTTTTTAATTATTGGATATGTTGAGTTTGTAATAATGACTCATTCAATTAAGTAGGTTGAAATTGAGTTGTTTCTACTTCTTCTTGAAATGCATCATTAGGTTCATCCCATTCTACTTCTTCTACAAGTTGAGAATCTAGGAATTTGAACCATTTTTTCTCATTTTCTAGTTGTTTCTCAGCAAGATGTGTTTCTTATTCTTCTATGCATTAATTTTATGCCATTATTTTGTTAATCTCAAAGATTAGTAACTTAGGTGTTTCATTTTGTAGCTTTGTAATTTTAATTTTATCATTTGATACATAGGATTTGTTTCAATAGGATCTATAAGGACTTGGTCTACTTCAAGAGTGTTCATAGAACATACATAATAATCTAAATCATCATTATCATCCATGTAATATTGGTTAGGATCATAATCAGAATTACTAATGATGTGATCATAGTATTCATACAACTCTATATCTCTTGGTCTGAATGCTACATTTTCCTTAACTACAAAGTCATAATATTTTTCTGATAAGTTGTATTCTTGTATGAAGTTGACTTTCCATGGCTACTTATGTTTCTTGGGGTAGTCATGGGCATAGTGATTTCCTTGGCAGAGGAAACAACAAATATTTTCTTTGGAGGCTTGGGTTTTTTAGCATTTGAACATGCCTTGGAGGACTTTTCCAGAGGATGGCTTATATCCCTTGGATTTCTATTTTTGCCTAGGTTGGCAACATTTATAGTGGTATTTTCTAGAAGAGAGCTTGTATTTTCTTGGTGGTTGAAAGCCATAGTTCTTAAGGCATAAATCATAATAGAAGGAATGTCCTAATTTTCATTGGGCTTCTTCTATCTTTTTCTAAGCTTGCATATCTTGGCGTATAGTCATATTAGTATGATGTAAGAATTGCTTGATCTTGCTAAAACTAAGAGCTTATACTGTCTTACCTATTGAATTTAATTCATGTTTATATTTTTTAGAAACTTTAGGTGGGAAAGAGCTTATAAGACATTCTTGCATTATTCTATCATGAGCCAATTTCCCATGATAATACCAATTCTTCATTTGTTACATGTAGGGATCAAAGTCTTTGATATCTTTTAGGGTTTCTTTGAGAAATTTCTCTTCAAATTCATCATTATAATTTGTCTTATTATTTATAAATTTCTTGGTTATTACACTAATGAATTGTATAGTTGGACCATCTAGGATTTGTTTTGTATGTTAAGAGATATTTGATTCTACCATCTCTGTAGATTTCCAACAAAATTAAAAACATAGTTTTGCATTGCATGTTTTGGTGTCTTTCATTCTAAAACTACTTGTCAGTCAATAGCTCCATTGATTTGATCAATCAACTTTTGTCTATCTATGGGTTCTAAACCATCCATACAATACTTTGGATCCTTTTCACTCATTAGTCTTGATGTCACCTATGGATAGTCTTCAATAGGAACATCTAGTTATTTCTATTCTCCTTGTTCCTTATAATCTCCTTTGTAATCATGATCCATCACTTATGAGGATCCTTCATTGGCATTAATTAATTTTTTCTATCTTTTTTTCTTTAGTAAATCTAGTTTTAGATTAACTAGCTTTTGTATTTTTTTTTTAATGGTGGGGAGTCTTCATTAGTGCCATATGTGGGTATAGTGGTTGTAGTACTTTGTGTGGTATTGCTGTCTACTATTTGTTTACGGTTCCACTTTTGTACGACAAAACTAATTCCTATAATGTCTCATTATGATTTTATCATTTCTCTAAGACATTTAGTTGTGTTAAACAAAATAGATTTTATGTGAGTGTTTACCCAATTCCATAGTTTTATTGTGTTTGCAGGTGGATTTGTTACATATATTTGTTACCCAATTCAAATGATGATCCTTCTTTATGAAGGTTATCAAGACTAGTAAAAAAAAGTTATAAATGTTTTATTTAATTTTTATGCCAAACATCAACACACAAATGTATGGTCTAACACATTCAATGCTAGATTTAAATATCCTACTCCAAACTAGCAAGTAAGACTCGATATTGCTTTCAAACTTTACACCATTCATTTACCTTCATCCAATCATATTAATAATTGGATATGGTATTAACCATTCCCTTTGCATGTTTACTGTGTTGTTGAAATTAACCCTTGGCTTCTTCCTAATCAAGAATTTTGTAAATGATGGACATCTTTTGAACATACTCTAGTCTACTATCACCCAGCTTATCCTACCCACTTGTATGATCATTGAAATTAATCAAATGGTGATTATTTATTTTATGATGGCATTAAAGCTCACAATGCCTATAAGTTTGGTGCTCCCACAAGCTATTATCTTACCTCTTGCATAACAAGGCTTCTTAATTGGAATGCTCTGCATAGATTTTTCTTCTTCCATGATGTCTTCACTAATAATCAACATGAAATTAATTATTATTATAATGTGAACTTCTTGTACCATCAAACTCTTAATTGTACAATCTTGATCCCAAAGTTCAAAGCATGAGTAATTATGAATGAATACAAGAGCTTAGGTATATCCATGGTAAGCCTACCTCTCCACTCAATCCCAATATTTGGGACTCACTTCCATTAGATGATGAAGTAGGATCACATGATAGCTATGATTCTCCTAGAAATGCTTGATATAACTAGTCACTATCCCCAATATGTATGGTTATTAGTAACCACAACTATGTACAATAAGATTCTTTCTTATCTTACCCTTTTAAAAGCTACTTTTGAACTAAAAAACCATTAGTGAGTTGTAATGTACTATAGTAAACTACCTTGAGGTCTTTGGCCTCAACTATATAAGAATGTAATATGCATCATTGGGAGGCAGTAGCTCAGAGAGATTTCTAGTGAAGCTCCTTGCTCTTAGAAAGCATTCCTACTCCAGGCATCCCTTAGTGTTGGCTTGTATTTTCAATAGTGATCTTAGGTGATGCGTTTTGCTTCTCGAAAGCATACCTTACTATCAATAATATAAGCTTGTGTGTTATGTTATGTTTATGTGCCTTTTGATCTTTGTGATCTAGACAAGAGTTGGTATCAGAGCCAAGTTGCTAAGTCCTATGTGATATTTGCATGCATCTAGTTTCATGTATGTTGCTTTGCTATTGTTTATGGAGTATCTCTATAACTAGGCATATGGTGGAGGCATAAGGCACATAGAGAAGTTGATAGATTGGAGAAGTAAGTCATGATACTATATTGTTCAAGTTATTCTAAGATAACACTCCTCACTTTCCATGGCTTCATCAAGCACACTTCCACATACTACTTCCTATACATAGATTATCTAATTATTACACTTCCATTAATTATTCTACACTACTACCAATTCCTAAATAGTTTGAAATCTATATAGTTAGTAAGATTAATCCAATGTAATTATTCCTTTCTATGCATTTTAGTGAGTGTTATTTGAAAATATTTGGATTTTGTCTTCATCCTATAGTGCTCTCTTTTTTTCGCCTAGGGGAGGTTGATGTATGGAAATGAAAAGGGTACAATTATGTCCATATTACTAAACTTGACATACACATTCATCCCTAGTTCAAATATCAACCACAAAACCCCTCTTGGATTGCCTTAGTAAATAAACAATTTAAGACTTTGAAAGATGTGATGATTTCACAAGCTAAAGGAAGGCTTGAGTGAGATGCCATAGTAGTAACTTTACCAATCTTTACACTATCAATTAGAGATAAAAATTATATAATGCATTAATGTTAATAGTTTATATTCTTATTGTCATGAACTATTGATGCATTTACGCAACAATATGAAGTACACTATATTTTAAATTATTCTCTACAACTAGCATTAGAATTTTACTTCCTTTTGGTCAAGAGTTTGTCTTAACATAGAATATGACTAAAAAATATTCTACTAAGAATTTATGATCCACTTTATGTATAAAAAATATTCAACAGATTTACCTATAGACACAATAAAAATAAAAAATAGGAAAAATGCTCACATAAACTCTACCTTATCTAACATAACTAAATGTCTTAGAGAAATGACAAAATCACAATTAGACATTAGAGGAATTAGTTCTATGATATAAAAGTGGGTCCCTAATCAAAGAGTAGAAAGTTGTACTACACAAAGCACTACAACCACTATACTTGCATATGGCACTAACTTAGAAACTCCATCACAGCAAAATGCTAAAGCTAGTCAATCTAAAACTAGATTTACTAAGGAACAAAAGGAAAAGGAAAAATTAATCAATGCTAATGAAGAATCTTCACATGTGATGGATCATGACTATGAAGGAGATTATGAGGAATAAGGAGAATAGGAACAACCAACCATTCTTGTTGAAGACTATCCATAGGTAACATCATGACTAAGGAGTGAAAAGGATCGAAAGTACTGTATGGATAGTTTAGAACTCATAGATAGAAAAAATATAATTCATCGAATCAATGGAGCTATCAATTGACAAGTAGTTTTAGAACAAAAGACAAAAAAAAAAACAACATAATGCAAAACCATGTCTTTAATCTTGTTGAAAATCTATGGAGATGGTGGAATCAAATATCTCTTAACATACAAAATTTGCTCCTAGATGAACCACCTATACACTTCATTAGTGTAATAACCAAGTAATTTATAAATAATAGATAGATTATGATGATGAATTTTGAGAGAAATTCCTTAGAGAAACCCTAAAAGATGTTAAAGACTTTGATTCCTACATGCAAAAAAATGGATAACTGGTATTATCGTGGGAAATTAGCTCATGATAGAACTATGAAAGAATTCCTTATATTCTCTTTCCCACATATCTTTTTCAAAAAACATAAACATGAATTAAATTTAGTAGGCATGATAGTAGAAGCTCTTAGTTTTAGGAAGATCAAGAAATATTATATCATACTAATATGACTATATGCTAAGATATGCAACCTCAGAAAAAGATAGAAGAAGCCCAATGTCAATTAGGACATTCTTTTTGTTATGATCTATGCCTTGAGAACTATGGCTTTCAACCATCAAGAAAAGACAAGTGCTCTTCTAAAAAATATCATTATTAACATTGCCAACCTAGGAAAAATTGGCAACCCAAGGGACATAAGCCATCCCCTAGAAGAGTCTTTCAAGGCATGTTCAAATGTCAAAAAACCTAAGCCTTCAAAGAAAATATTCATTGTTTCCTCTGACAAGGAAATCACTATGCCTACAACTACCCCATGAAACATAAGTATCCATGCAAATTTAATTTCATAGAATAATACAACTTATTAGAAAAATATTATGACTTTGTTGTCAATGAAAATGTAGCATTCAAACCAGGAGATATACTAATAGAGTTAGACAAATAGTTTGAGTACATCATTAGTGATTTTGATTATGATCCTAACCAACATTACATGGATATTAATGATGATTTAGATTATTATGTATGTTCTATGAACACTCTTGAAGTAGAAAAAGTACCTATAGATCTTGTTGAAAGAAATCCTATGTATCAAGTAATAAAATTAAAATTATGAAAGCTACAAAAAGAAAAACTAATTACCAATTTTTGAGATTAATAAAATCATGGCATTAAATAGACACATAGAAGAAAAAGAAGCATAACTTGCTAACCAATGACTAGAAAATGAGGAAAGATGGTTCAAATTCCTAGATTCTCAACTTATAAAGGAAGTAGAATGGGATGAACCTAATGATGCATTTCAACAAGAAGTAGAAACAACTTAGTTTTAACCTCATCAATTGAACAAGTCTTTGTTATGAATGTAATGTAGCCAATAATTAAGAGGATTCATCCAAATGGTAGTATGAGAATTAGAAGATTTGGAATGAATAGAAGAAAGTTATCAAGAGGAGTAATATCAAAAAGAAACCCAAGTTATGCCAATCCTAATAGTACGTACAAATGTCCAACATAAAAAGAAATTTACCAATATGCACTTTATTCATTAAAATTTTGCATTATAAAGCATATCCCATAGATGCATTAAGAGATTTTGGTGTAGAAATTTCCTTAGCAAAATGACATATTATACCCACAAAATTTTGGAAAGAATTCCCAAAAACCTATATTAGGTTTGAAACCCAAAAGGTAGCAAGAAATCATAGAGCTATTGTGTGTATCAAATTAGATCACAAAACTATCCATATCATTATAATCCATTGTGAAATGAAAATTTATGACTTGTTGATAGACATTGATAACGTCAAGGTTTTTGGAACATATACGGTTGGTTCCATCTTTATTGCCTTAGGTGATGTGAGATTGGATCACTAGTATCAATATAACAATTGTTTCCTCAAGTAGCATTCATTATATAGAGAACCTAATACATAGTGGAATTTAAATAATGTCAAAAATAGAAGATAAATTTAGTAGTATAAGAGAAGAAATATTGAAATAAGCTAGTGATGATCCCATAAGGTTTCCCATAAAAAATAACATTAGTGCAAATTGAATTTAAAGATAATGTCAAAATCAAAACTAAAGCTTACCATATAGGAATTCCTCCATTATTCAAAGTAGAATGCAACAAAAAAATTAATATTCTTTTAGAAATGAAGTTAATACAATGAAGCAACAACATGTTTACTTGTACTGCATTCTACTTCAACAAATGTGTAGAACAAGTTAGAGGAAAAAAGAGGTTAGTGGTCAACTATAAACCTCTAAATGATTTGATAAAGCTGATTCAACATCCTATTCCAAAAAAGGATGACTTGTTCCAAAGACTTCTAAACACAAATGTTTATTCTAAGTTCAATTTAAAGTTTTGATTCTAGTAGATACAAATGCATCCTAAAGATAGATGGAAAATGACATTTGCTATCCCTAGTGACCTCTACAAATGGATGGTGGCATACTAATTACATATAACTAAGATGGAAATGAATTGGCCAATCTAATCAATCATTCCTATCTAAAAACTTATTATATTTACACATTTTTTTATAGGTATCAACATTAACATCCATGATCATGATGATCAATAACAAGCAAGCCCACTTTCTTTTCTCTATCTCTGTTTGCACAAAAAATGGATTGAAAAACTTTGTAACAACTATAATGCAAGATGTAGATCTCTCTTGGGTGTAACAACTATAACCTTCAGTGGCCTAGTTTGCTAATTCTTTCATGTAACCTATGAATTGTATTGTCATACCATGCTTTCTTTGTCTTATTTTGTTATTCTCTTGGAGTTGTGCTTGGAGGATGAAGCCTAGAGTCATCACAAAGATGCAACTCATTATGATAGCAAGTCATCAATGTGACCTCAATGTGTAAGACTTGGTGAACTTTGCTTGCCATACCAAGAGTGCTTGTTTGACATCATTGCCATTATAATGTCCTTGAGCCGAATCCTCTATCCTGATTATGACCTTCTGTGTCTTAAATAACAATAGTGACCTATGTTTGACACTCATGCATTATGGACAATTGACATCTCCTTCATCATGGTCTACCTACAAGTCCATTGAATGTAACACATCTCATTGAATGGGAAAACCATCAAGTTTTTTGAGTGTAATAAATCTCAATCAAAGGGAAAACCAAATCAAAGATGTGCTTGGTAATGAAACCCAATGAAGGTTTTACCCCTAAAAAAATGAGGAAGAAAATTACCAAGAAGCCTAATTTCTAGAGAGGCCTTGGAGTGAGGTTTTGGCTCCTCAAAAATATTATTGAGGGATGAATACTTTAAAGCACAAAGTGCAAAATAAATTACCAATTATTCAACATGTTTATGCCATATCATAGCCATGATGTCAACCTATGGAACTCATTATTAACCCTCATGACCATTTGTGACAAATATAACTGACAACTTTCATTACCTTATTAAAATCTTATCCAATGATCATAAGCACTCTTTGATAGGGTTCAACACTACAAGATCAAGTATGGAGAGGAAATGTTGGTGATGGGCTTGTAGTGGTGTTTTGTATTCTTTAGCGATGTCTCTCGAGTCAATTCTCCAAACATCAACAAAGAGGGGCCAATTAAACACCACAAAGAAAACACATATAATAATTTATAACCTTCACCATTCAACTTGAGGTAAGATCTTATTGTAAGTGTAAGGTTAGTAGAATAGGAGTTGCAATCTTGCATACTTTAACTTTTTGGAGCTGAAAAATGTCTCATAAGTTGTTATTGCCTTACTTTCCAAGTGGAAAAAGTGTTATTGTATCTATAGATGGGCTTGGAAAGGCTAACAGTTCATTGGGAACTACCAAATTTGACATTTTCATGGGTTATTGTACAAGTATAGGCTCAACTATGCTAAAATGATCTACCCTAAGCATAGATGATGTTGGATTTTCATCTTTTCCAACCACAGGCAATGTAGTCATCACAAAACCTAATGTAGCTACACACATCCAATGTTGGAGTTGTTAGGTTTTCCATTTTCCCAGCAAATTCCCAATGCAATTGTTGCATTTTCTAGTGTTGACAACATGGCAAGTGTATCATCATGGATTTCAAAAAATGCATATTAACTAGCATAGTTAACACATTTTCAACAGATCCCAACATAGTTTTCCAAGGCTAGCATAGTCAAGGTGAAGGCCAACATACTCACAATATTTTGTTTACTACTTTTAGTATGAAAATGGGTTTTGATCGCCTTGGTGTATCAAAACTTACCAAAAATGGTTAACTATGTTGGAATCATAGCTGTGACACCTACAAATAGACATTAATCTATCAATAATTATGGCAATAGTTTGCAACATTAAATTAGTAATCTAAAAGCCTATAAATCCAAATGAAAACACAATATTCAGGTTCCACACTTAAGGAATTTTGAGTAATCTCAAATAAGCATTTGTGCAACCCATAGCCTTACTTTGCAACCTTGACCACTTTTGCATCCCATTTGACATCTATGCTGAGCATTGGATACCCTTAGCATAGTACCATTAAAACAAAAGTGTGTATCACTATTACCACCATTTGTAGTCAAAGTTGCAAACCCAAATAGAAATAAACAAGGAGTTGCAAGAGATTGAAACTTGAAAGTACCTAGACCGTGGAGATTGACTGCAAAACACATCCTGCTGACTCCAATAGGCTTCAAGCTTTATTCAAAATAGCTGCTTGTGCTTTAAGCACACATATGTACTTCTTAAACTTTATAATGTTATTCAATAAATTTTTTAGTTTAGTTTTTAATGTAGATTTATTTTCAAGTTTAATTCTATGATAATTTGTTTTCATTCAAATTTGTAATTCTATTGCTATTTTCATTTCTATTTACACTTTGTAAGTCCTTGGGTGATCAACTAGACCATCTAAGGTACCTTGAATTCTATTTTTGGAAGTCCTTAGGATTTAGGATTAGGCTATTGTAGCTAGGATTTTCAATTCTTTGATGATTAATTTTTTTAGGTGCTACAGTGTGTTAGAAATATAAGTAGCTATGCTAGCATGTGTAAGTTTAAAATTATGTTATGATTTAGTTTAGTATGATCATATGTGTATATGTACATGCATGTGGATTGATCTTATTATAGGTTGTTGTTATTTCCCATTCCTCTCCTCTAGTGTAAGGTCTATTAAGCATCCAATAGAGAAAATGTAAGGGCTTCTCACTTAGTTTATACTAACTATATTTTATGTAGATGATGGAGTTAAGAGATTCAAAGTGTCAGGAAATCCAACTATCACTATACTATAATACATGGGCTCTTAGCATGTTCTCTAGAATTTAATTCATTTTCTTGGTTTGACCATCTATATCCAAATGATATTTTGAACTCATGTTTAGCCTTAGCTCCATCTCTATCTAAAATGCTTTCTAAAATCTCAAGGTTAATCAAGGATCTTGATCACTAATAATCTTTTGTGGTAACCCATGTAATCACACTATCTCCATAATAAATAAATTTTTCATTTCATCTACACTAACCAAGGCTCATGTAGTAAGAAAAAGGTTAGATTTTGACAACAAATCTACTATGATAATAATAACATCACAACCACTCTAGTTCCATGTTAAAAGGATAATGAAATCCATGAAAATTTGTTGACCTTTTGATATGTTAAAACCTTAAGAAAAGTAGAGAACATAGGATGTTTGTATGATGTTGTGTTTATAGGGTAGGATTGTGTATGGACAAAAACTTCATAGAGACATCATCAATAACTTATATTGAGATAACAAGGCATGTGTAAGCTTAAGAACATGGACAAGGAATGAAGATTTCATAGGGCAAAAGGGAGTTGAAGAAAGATGTCTCCAAGAAACAAAAGACATCATGATAGAATTAAAGGTAGCACAAAAGAAGATATCTTTAGAAAATAGAAGATGTCTTTCAGGATAGAAAGACATCTTTCTAGAATGAAGGTTGATTACAAAAAGATGTCTTAGTCTCGAGGAATACATTTCTAGTGATCGTTAATTAGCCATTGCACAAAATTTGAGGTGATTTTAGAAACATATTGGCTATAAGAAGACTTTGTTCTCATTGGGAAATGTGGACGATTTGGTACTATTAATTGTAAATCATCTAGCAATCATTGTAATCATTGTTGTTCATCATCGTAGAATATTTTGTCTATTTTAATTGTTCAAAGTGAGCTATACCTCAAAGTACAAGGATCAACAAACTTAGTTGCATTCATTCCTTGTGATTGTAGTTCTCTTTTATTACCTTGAGAGGTTGACGTGCTTCTTACAAGAAGGCATCTTTCTTGAGCTTGTTGAGATCCTATGGGATTGAGTGCTGGTGTAGCGCCACAACACTCTGAATTAGAGCTCAAGTTGTAAAGGTGATGAGATCCTTGAAACCACATTTTAAGCTTGTTAAGACCTTGTGGGGTTGAGTGGATTTGTAGTGTCAAATCACTCTAGAGTGGAGCTTAGAGCTTGTACAGGGTGCGGTACCCTTCAAATCATATTTTGGAAGGAACAAAGTTTGGAGGTGTGCTTGTGAACTACCATCTAAGTGTGGACTATCAAAATTGGGGAATCATGTTAAAATTGGTGTGTGCTTTGTGTTAGATAAATGTTTTTGGAAAACTTATTCATCCACCCCTTTATAAGTTCAATGATTCTCAAGTGGTATTAGAGCTTGGTACTCTTGCACTCTTCATCAATCTCCAAGAGTGAACAATGGAAAGGACTATGAATACCAGACATAATAGGTCAAGGGTACTAATTCTCTTTATCAAATGATGTATCCAATTTTTGTATTACATCTGCCAAAAAGGTAAATATTTCATTTCATTCATTCTATTCAAAAATAAAAGTGTCTACTCTTGTAAGCTTAATAGTGATTGTGATATTGAAGAAATGAATGGAATATTTTGCAATGAGATTCTTTCTTTCCAAAATCTATGTATTGAAATAAAATACTCTTTAAATGTCAAGCAAATGAAAATTAGAGTTCTATATGAGGAATGCTCTTATCATAAAAAGGAAAACTCAAATCTTAGGGCTGTGATTCAAAAACTAACATATGTAATTGAGCAGATGAATAAGAACTCTATGTAGTAGTCCAAACACCAAAAACAACAATTATTCAGGTTTGGTAAATCTTCTAAAGAAAAAACCTTGAAATGCTTCTTTTGTGGGAAATATTATTATATTCAATATATTTTTTTATCTTAGATTACATCACTACTCTTGGTCTTTATAAAAGTAGCCTAGAATGGGAACCATGTAGGGTTGGAAAAGAAAAGAAGAAAAGAATGAGAAGAACTTGATAACTCAAATTTCTTTCTCTAATGATAAAGCTAGCATGTGGCATATTGATAGTGGGTGTTTAAGGCACATGATAGGTGAAAAATTTTACTTCACCCATTTCATAAAACATAATTGTGAAATAGTCACATTTGGAACAATATGGAAGCACATTTAATAGGTATTTGTACCATAGGAAGTAAAGGTTAGGGATTACTAGCTATAAAGAAAGTATTTTTCATTGATCAATTAAAACATAATCTTCTTAGTGTTAGTTAGCTTTGTAATTCAAATTTTAATGATACTTTTTCAAAAGAAAATTGTAGAATAAAAAATTTATCTATTGGAAACACTGTGATAGAAGGAACTAGAAAAGGAAATGTGTATACCACTATTTTTGAAAATTTTCCTAAACTTGAATCGAAGTGGTTAGTAAGTTATGCAGATTGATGAGTCATGTTCAGTTGGCTATGTCGACAAGCCCTCATCGACCTTGTTGACATAGCCTTATTAACTAGGCCTTTGATGAGCGATGAGGTACCCCTACGCCCAACCATACGAATACGAGCATTCACGCACGATCTGGTCGAACTTCCTGGAGAGGCTAGTTGTGGTATCTAGATAGTTACACATTGATCGCAGTTCGTTGTCTTCTCATCTGGACTAGTATTTGCTTTGTCATGTATGGTTTAGTCCAGAGTGAGGCGTATGATGTGATCCTAAACTAATGCTACTCCTAGAGGCAATGGAAAATAATATTTATTAAACTAATGAGCAATAGGAAATGAGTCTAATCTAGCCTAAGTGCGATGAGCATTCATTCCTTAATCATCCATACACATCTTGGACCTTATGCACGACTACTGGGATTACCAAGCGTAGATCCTAGGTACACTACTGGGTTGCCAAGTAGTCACACTTAAATGCTCGTGATTAAGTCGTACTCATTTCGCATTAAATAACAGGAATAGTAAATGATGATAAAGAAATATTAATTAATAAAATAATAAATAATAATAATAATTAACAATAAAAATTAAATAATTAAACTAAGTGAATGCTGCAATGATGAAGTAATCTCGATCTTTATTTTTGATCATGTGCACGGCCAAGTACATTACACTCGAATAAAGTTGTCATACAATTACAAGCATCACACTGCAGGGATGCACTTGGGAAAATAATCTAACTCCTATAGAAACAAAATGCAAGGGCTTTGCTACAACTAACAGAAGGATGCCTAAATGAGGCAGAAGGCCCTCTTATTTATAGGCCAGGATAGGCCATTACGTAAATGGGGCCTCTTCGATGTAGGAAGGTTGCATCGACATGGCCGCATATATGTGGCCCCGTCAATGCATCGACGTGGCCGCGTATACGTGGCGCTGTTGATGCATCGACTTAATGACACTTCATCATACCTCCACGACTGAGTAAAAACTCGTCCTCGAGTCAAAGTGAGGAACAAGCTTAATTGAATACACAGTGAATAGGTATGGGATTATTGACTAACTAGAAATTTATTCATGCCGCAGTGGAGAATTAAACAAAATTTGAACATAGACACAAAAGAAAAAACTTGCGGAACTCATGGGGTTCCCGGTAGTGGTGGCTCCTCCATGGGTTCTTTTCCTTTGGCTTGTGCATCAGGCTTCTGAGATAGATATCGTTGAAGAAGCACCTGACATTTCACCTCTTCTATTTGAGGATTATGAGCCATCAATGCTGATGTTCCAATGTTTGATGGAGTCAGCACCTTTCATGGACACAACAGCTATGGGAACACTTGATTGGCCTTGACATACCATGCAACAAATAGGTGTCATTCCTCTTCATAGGCTCGGGCCCTGACCTCTCCTCCCTTTTCTTGGATAGATTATGTAGTAATAGGAGTTTCATAATGGATGTTGAATGATTGCCTTCTGCTTTGCATGTTCTGCATGAGGTCCTTGGCCTCTGCCTCCCCCAAGTTGTTCGATTGCACCTTGAGAAGGTCCTCCTTGTTGTCTTCTTTTAGGGGTCATCTATAATCACACAAAGATCATATGTTATTAAGGTTATTTGAAAAGAGTTCAATGATTTTATACCTTACTCATTACATTTAATAAATGTTGCATTCCTTACTTAGTGTGATTTTAAAGTTAGATATTTTTCAAGGAAGTTGCCCTAAAAGTTTAATGTCGGGCCTGGTTTTGAGGAACGTTTGATAAAATAATGACAAAGGAAAGAATAGGTTTGGAAATGAAATACTCAGAGGGTATAAGATGATGTGGTGGTGTGCAACAAATAAAAATTACAAAAGTCACACAAGTGGGTCCTCCCCAAAGTAGGTTCCAACCTATAATGCCCTTGCGTAAACACACCTTAAAATGTCTGTAGGCATTAGAAGGGTTAAATGTAATCTATAGTAATGCAACAAAACACACACATGTTGATACCACCATGATGAGGTATGAATTCAATGCTATATAAGACACGAGTCACAAATACATGAACAACGAGATGGAATGAATCGGAGAAGGGATTGCAGAGATTGGGATGTGAGGTAACTGACTTAGGGCACAATGAATCCTGCATGTAAAGCATGATTAATGTGTCATTAACCCGTCGTTCCAAGATCAAGACCAAGTCCATTCCTCTAATCAGTGATATCATATTGTTTCATCCCATGATGAGCAACTATGAGAGTACCATAACAACAAGGCATATGATCACTTGGCGTTTTGTTCAAGGGAGGAGTGATTTTTGTTTTGTGGCACTTCCTTTTTCTTTTGCTTTTTCTCTTTCTTTCTTTTTTTTTTCACTTCACTGAATCCAAAGAAATCACCAACCTTTAGGCATGGGTGCATGTCTTTCTAGTGGGACCCCCTAGAAGAGTATTTGATTTTTGAATACCCTTTTGATTACTCTTACTCCCAAATTTCATTAGATCTATAAGGATCTTAGTACAACCATGTTGCATGATAACTCCCATAGACGTCACCAAAGAGAATCCGCAAGGCCCCTTGATGTCACACCCTAATCATTCCCTCTTGGTCCATCCTTCTTCATTCTGGGTATAATGAACACAAAATTAAGTTTAAGTTTTAAGAATGTCAAGAATATAACTGTAACCTCGAACAAAACCTCTTATTTGTAGAATGGATGAGTGGTGTAATGGGATCACTATCCAAATAATTAATCACCAGATACTTGATAGCATAAAAAAACACCTCAACCAATGAGTCACATGAGTGTTTTATTCATAGATGAGATTACTCATAAAAAGATAAAAATGCAAAAAGATAAAATAATAAATTAAAAGGTGAAAAGCTGGAAAACAAAAAGTTGAAAAATTAAAGAAATAGAAAGATATTTATTAATTCTATGTTGTTAGAATGGAGGATATCCCCCCATAGTTAAATGGTTGAGCATGGCTAGAATTAATAAATGGAAGGTGGGGATCCTTGCATGTTGAAAATATTGGGGCCTAGTCATACTTACCCCATTGGGGTTCACACACTGGATTAGAGCTGACATAGTGGGGCAAGTTATAGGATGTGGTTAATTTATATGGAGTTGACCCACTATGGTACTTGTGACTGTAAGATGGTATGTAAGGATCAACATGTCTCCCCTTGTGGCAATATTCATTAGGCCTCATGGTTGTTAGAGTATTGAGTGATGGCCTTGATAAGGTAACATGAGGCGTTGGGTTCAAAGAGGAAGATGTGCCAAAGTGTTGGATTTGTGCCGAGTTGGTGGATGTAGTGGTTTCTATATTGTGGTGTCCCTTTCGACAGTCACGTCTAAAGAAGGGAGGCCTTCGATGTTGTGGAGGACCTCCACTACTGTTGATAGTAGCAGCATAAGTAATGTTTGCCAGTTGGTGCTGTGGTGCAAAATATTTTGGCATAGCAGGTGATGATGTAGAAGGGGGTGAAGTATGAGAATATTGAGGTTGAGGAGAAGTGTAAGGCACATGAGGTGGTGATCCTGTTGGAGAGGACCTGGGTGGATAGTACTCGGGAGAATGATAACGATGAGGTGAGGTAGAGGATGCTAATTTTGTTGGAGAAATAGGGTGTTGAAAATAATAAGCATTTGGTGTTGGGACATACAAAGGGTATGGTCTAGTTGGCAGTGGCCTCCCCCATGACTAAGGTTTTTGCCATTGTGGTTGAACCTGATATTTCTGTACAAAATATGGATGTAACATTCCTCCTCAATGCTCATGTAAATGTGACAAAATTGGACATCGGCCTTTTGGGTGATCATACAGATAGAAGTTACATTGATACGTATGATTGGTAGTTGAGTTATTATTCTTATTCTCTTCTACTGTTTGTTTCGATTGTCCCATGGTGTCCTGTCCTGTTTCTCGATTTGGCATATCTCTTCCTCTAATAATGTTGGCATATTCTCCACATCTTTCATGTACGTAGTCCATCATCTTATTGATCTTTGTCTCAATTTCATCTAGTGATTATAGGATTTGCAAAGATGATTCCACCTCATTGAAGTGAGTTGATTTCTCCTCTTCATGATCATGGACCCTTGTTAAGTTAAGATTTTGGTCCTATTGAGAACTTTCAACATCCTTCCATTTGGCTATTTCTCCTTCTTCTTTTGCTATCCACTTAATAAGCTCTTGTAGTTGATGGGTTTGTAGCTCATATAGTTGACCTTAGGCGTACATCCCTAGGGTCTCCCTTGTTTCATTACAGAGCCCATCTATGATATGGTACATTAGCCTTTCCTCAGAGAACCCATGGCCTGGGTAGTTGTTTAGCAATGCATAATATCTTTCTAAGGCCATGTCCAAGGGTTCATGTTGTGCTTGTTTCCATTCTTGGATTTGTCTCCTCAAGGCTGACACTCTCACATAGGTTTGATATCTTTTGTTGAAAAGTTCTACCATTGTTGGCCAACATCGAATTGATTTTGGTTTTAATGACCCATACCATACTTTTGCTTGGCCAACAAATGTTAGAAGAAAGAGCTTAAGTTTTTTCCACCCATTATCAATGTTGTTCCATGTATAGGCATCATAGAAGGCTTGTAAATGTTGTTGCAGATCTGAATCATAGCCTCCTAAAAACTTGGGAAAGTTATTTAAATCAAGCATGGGTAGACTACTTTCCTTACGATGCCTGCAGGTTATTCGAATAGTCTCTTGTATTTCTGTTAAGCTTGTAGTGGCTAGTAGGGGCTCATCATCACTAGGTATGTTATGCTTTTGTGCATTGGAACGATGTTGTCTTTGTTTATGTTTATAAGAAAAAACCACCTTGGGTTGCGTACTCCAATCTTCATTGTCATAATATTCGTTGGTTCTCCAATGAATTGCCTCACTAGATGTGACACTATTATAGTCTTGTAGAAGAGACATGGTTGTGAAGTTATGTGTGACTTTTTATAATTATTTCTTTCTAAAAGATATATCATTAAGTCCTTTACAACAACCTTGTATGATGTAACTAATCTAAATAACTAGCACCATCCCCGGCAATAGCACCAATGATGAGCGATGAGGTACCCCTACGCCCAACCATATGAATACGAGCGTTCACGCATGATTCGGTCGAACTCTGTGGACAGGCTAGTTGTGGTATCTAGATAGTTACATGTTGATCGCAGTTCACTGTCTTCCCACTTGGACTAGTATTTGCTTTGTCACGTATGGTTTAGTCCAGAGTGAGGTGTATGATGTGATCCTAAACTAATGCTACTCCTAGAGGCAATGGAAAATAATATTGATTAAACTAATGAGCAATAGGAAATGAGTCTAATCTAGCCTAAGTGC
>MNCI01006151.1:113641-241400 GCA_015680685.1 Gnetum montanum | reverse complement strand
CCCCTACGAGAAGCTGTCAACCACGGGGTGGCTACTACATCTTGTATGGTTGCTACATACAGGCATCTTTGTTGCAGAGCTTCCTGGGCACACTTGTGACATGGAGACATTTCCTCTGTGTCATCACCCGATGAATCACTGTATGTGATGCATGGAACTATCCTCTTCTCGATCTTTCCACACATGTTTATCTTAGAGATTTCCAAGGAAAGATCGTAGATCCCAAGGCATGCATTTACTGTGCTTAGCCATGCCCTTCCCATTATAATTGGGAAGTCCCCTTCGTTGTTGTTAACCTCGATCACTAGGAAATCTGCTAGGTAGGAACAACCACACACAGTGGTAATAACGTCCTCCACTAATCCCAAGGGAATAGTGATGGACTGGTCTGCCAGCTCTAGTTGGATGTTGCTCTTCTTAAGTTGGGGCAGGTTCCAGGCGTGATACATCTTCTGTGAAATTAAGTTGACTCCGGAACCTAAGTCAAGAAGAGCCCGATGTGGTGCATTTCCAGCGATCTGCAAATAAATAAAGGGACTCCCAAGATCAGTTAGTTTCCTGGAAAGGTGGCTTACCTTGATCCAGTTAGTTACGGTATGTGTTAACATAACCGTATGCGTTACACTCCTTTGGACTGAAGGGTGCTCTGAAGGGTGGATAAGGTAACCTTCGGGGTGTTTGCCGTTGATTAAGTCTTGGATTTAATGCATACACCCCAGACTCTTGTAGATATGAGATAATTGGACAACATCCCTTAGGATGGTCATAGTAGCAAACCTCACATCCACCATCATTGTCTGAATCAAAATTTTCAGCCTCATCGGAGTTAGAGATTTTTCCCTTACCCTTGTTATGTGTAGGGTTAAAGTTTATTCCGCATGTTTTTTGCCTTTATCACTACTTTGCTTATCCTTAGACTCCTCTACGATTTTTAGGACTGTTTCTATTCGTGAGTCTAAGGAATCCCACATTTGGTCTACCTTAGCCGATACCTCTGTTGTTAACTTTTGGATCGGCACGGTTTTCTGGTTCACCAACTCTTCGAGTGGTGACTCATCCTCCTCATCACAGCATTTCACTCCCTTCTTGCGAAGGGAGGGATCACAGTTGTATTCCTCCGCACTTTCTCTTTTACGTAGCTCACCCTCTTCTTGCGCTACTTGTTCCAACAAAACTTCAACTTCGTGGGCTCTTAATTGGGAGAGTCTCCCTTGGGCGTAAGTCCCAAGACTTCTTCTCGTTTCATTTCGTAGCCCATCCATGAGGTGGTGAAGTTGATCCTTCTTAGCGTACCCATGGCCCGGGCAACAATGTAGCAGCGTGTAGTAACGGGCCATGGTAGCATCCAAGGATTCATGAGCACCTTGTTTCCAGCCTTGGATCTGCTTACGCAAATTGGACACTCTGGAGTATGTATGATATTTGTTGTTGAACAATTCAAGCATCGTACTCCACCTCCTGATGGTTTCCGGTTCTAAGGACCGGTACCAGCTTTCTGCTTCTTTAGTGAGTGTCCTTGGGAACAACTTGAGTTTCTGCCACTCATTGTCTATGTTCTGCAAGGCACAGGCATCGTGGAATGCCTGTAAATGATGTTGAGGATCAGCGTTGTATCCCCCTTCAAAACGTGGGATATTATTTATGTCCAAACGCTTGATCCTACTGTCTTTTAAATGCCTTGTGGGAATCCTAACTGCCTCTCTAATATCAAGCATACTTCGGGTTGCGAATAGGGGTTCGTCATGATCATCTCTTTCATGACGTCTGTGATGTCTACGTGGTGGTTCCCTATTCTCCCTACGTCCTTGCCCTTGTCCTAACTCCTCTCGACCTTCCTGTCGAGGCATTTCATCTCTTTTACCTTTACTCTCCGCGTTATGCTCATGGTGGCTGCGCCCAGATGTGGAAGGAGAGGGTGAATGATGAGATGAAGGAGAAGAAGAAGGGGATCCATCACCATGGTGATGTTTCTTGCCTTCTCTTCGGCTGCTTCGGCCCCGATCGTTGTGACGATCAACGAGTCCGTCATTAGTGTGAGTAGTTGTTCCTGCCGTGAACAGCTGGTGCTCACGGGGATCAGAGCCTGGAATATGTATCGTTGATCTAAGGCCCTGATGCCTAACCTCTTCACTAGAGTGAGGAGGAGGAACATCATTTTCTAAGAAACCCATCGTGAGGGGTTCCTCTTCTCCTATTTCACTAATGACGTGGGGAACCTTGCCCTTCAGTAGTGAATGTTGGCTCTCCTGCCTTGCATCCCGAATACGTTGGGCATTTGTGGGATGATAATCCCTTGTATCATGGTCATCCAAAACGTATTCTGCGAACAGCTCATGCATGCCAATCTGTACCAAGGCACGGAAAAGCATGTTGGGAGCAGATCGATCTGGGGGTAACACGATGTTACCTTGCATGTCTCTCCACCGCAGTTGCTCATCTTGATGGAAAACAAAGGTAAAATCCGGCACATACTCATCGGGATGAGTATATGTGACCTTAGATTGTTGAGGACATGGTTGATCTCGGTTATGCGTATGATGCTGACTTTCTCCTGTATTGTCCTTAGGTGAGTTGATTTCGTGAGAAGAAGCCATTTCTATTGGTGTGCTAATTTCACCGTTATTTATTGTTCTTGATTAACTGATTAACCCTAAGGTTCGTTTTAAGCTCACAACGATGTGAGTGATATCCCTTATGTTAAATTGGCGAAAAAACACTTAGTCCCCGGCAACGGCGCCAATGATGAGTGGCGAGGTACCCCTACACTCCACCATACGAATACGAGCGTACACGCGCGATCCGGTCGAACTCCGCAGACTAAATGCCTTAACGCCACAAGAAACACTTGGGGTTAATCGTTCGTTGTCTTCCCAGGCTTGCTTGTATGTGTCACGGTGTATGGTTAAGCAAGTCTGAGGTATGTGATTTTTTTGGTATTTTCGGCTTATCTTCTATGCTACCAGGAGAAAGGGTTGAGAAAACTAAACTAACTCTAACTAAGATCTAAGTCTAAATTAACTAGCGTCAGCATCCGTTCCCACTTGCCGGACACACCCTGAACTATGCAACTGCAGCTTACCAAACGCTAATCGTTACTGGGATCGCCACACGTAACGCAAGTGCTCGAAGTGGTCGTACTGAGGCACCTATTTAGCCTACGTGTGATAAGCAGCCGATTCCTTAGCCAGCCGTACACACCCGTGGGTGCTCGTAACTAAGTCGTACTTATCACACGATCTAGCCTAGCAATGAGCAGCCGATTCCTCAACTAGCCGTACACATTAGACCCGGGAGTTACCAAGCGCAGAATCCTGGAATACGCTACTGGGTTACCAAGTAGCCAATGCTCGTAATTGAGTCGTACTCATGCATTGCGTCAAGCAGCCGATTCCTTGACTAGCCGTACACGTCCGTAGACGCTCGTAATCAAGTCGTACTTGAACGCACTAGGAAAGCAGTAAATAAACAACAATAAATGAAACCACGTGCTGCAAGGTTTATCCAATCAAGTTCATCTTTATTGTCGTACACAACTTGGGTTCAGGTTACAAGCTGCTCGAATAAAGAGCCGTTCACTCTAGGACTCCTATTGCGGGCACATGGGAAAAATTCTAACTCTGGAGTGATCAATCTGCCAGAGCTTCGCTACTTCTAGCCAGGATTGGGAAATGAAGGAAGTGCCGCCTCTTATTTATAGATATGGCGGCGGGACACGATATCGCGTACGCAATATCGCGGCACATGCAGGTTGCGTCTCATCATACGAGAAACTTCCAATGCTCCCAATTCAATCTGAGCTCCATACACTGTCAAAATCTTGTGATCTAAATCTTGAATTAAGTCTAGCATAGAAAGAAATATTGATCAACCTCAACATGCTACATGAAAATAGATTGGTGGTTCTATTTTTGAATGAGGTTCTCTACTAGAACCCCACACATGTATCCTCAAAGATAAAATTCCAAACATTGTGGGAGGGATCTTATGTAATTGATCAAACCTTTTCCTCTGGGGTCATGTTGATCTACATGCTTGAATGCCCGAGTAAAAATTAGTTGGTTAACATTCAACAAGTAAAGTCTTTTCTCAAATGTAGACAAGCTAGTGTAATTACCACCTTGACAGATGGACAACCATGTTTTATTTTTTAGATCTCCTCTCACCAACTTAGTTGTGGGGAAGATGGCCATCCATGCTAACCATAAAATTAGCTTCTCAAAATTTCTAACATTTTTTTCACATTTTTTATTTTTACAAATTATTTTTTTTACGAATTCTTGATTTTTCAAAATTTTCTAATTTTACATCATCTTTAGTACCTTTGAAATTTTCTTGATTATTTTACACTTTCTTATATATTTCAATTTCCTTTGTTTTATTCAAGTGTGATATTTTCTCATTTTTGCTAATAAAAATTACTTTATTGTCATAGGACACAATGCCACTATTGCTATTTACTAATGATGGTTTGTGCTTAATATTGTGATTGTCGATGTTTGGTTTCTATTTTTGAATTATGATGTCTGATGAATTTAACATGGTTTATTTTTTCATGGAATAGGCAGTGAGTCCATGTCATCTGCACATCCAATGAACTTTATGATTTTCCTTATTTTTGGAATTTGAGGTCCCTTTCATTAAAAAACTTTTAATCAATTGGTGACTTTGGTAGTTCTAGAATTAGGAAGGACTTAAGGGTTTGTAAAGGGCATGCCTTTAAGGGGACTTAATACTCTTTGTACTCTTCTACTTTCTTGAGTGCTTGAGTGTGTTTCATGGACTACTTACCATTTCAAACCACCCACTAATAGGAAGTCAAATAATTCATTGAATAGTTTGGTTCCCATTCAAAAAAAATGATGGGAGTTCAAAGCACATCCTTTTGACATGAATAAGTCCTTGCATGGTGTGGTTCCCATTAAAAAAAAAGAAAATTCAAAGCATACCCCTTGGAAAAATAAATAGGCTACCAACCTTGGTTATGGGACTCAAAGAGCATGCACCTATGCCTGAAGGTCCCCTCTAACTAAGGTGCTATCTCTCACTTCCTACTTATCTTTTCCTCTCTTTGTGGAATGGTGGTTGTTTTGTGGAAGCACTCTTGTGTCTCAAGTGAGTGGATCAATTTTAGAGTGGTGATGTGAATTCATTGAAAGTAGCTAGTTTTGGTTTGTATTGAGGATGGAACAAAAATTCCACAAGGGACTACTTATGACCTCAATTTGGAACTCCATTCTACCTTCTCTATCATCCATCCATGTTGCCATAACTCACCTCACTGTTAGGTTCTATGTTATGCTCTATGTTTTGGTCTTATGTGTTGGGATTCTTGCATAGATTCTTTTGGGTTGGTCCTTAACTTTTCCTAACCATCAATTGACTATGGGGCCCATGGACTCTTCAGTTGAGGTTATGCAAGGGAAAAAAGGGCATGATCCCACTATGGGGAGGATCCACTTGCATAGCTTTTGGCTTTGTTAGTTAAGATTTCTTATCTTTGACATCGCTACAATCCTATATTTTGCATATTCCATTGAGTATTCTACTCAATGCTAAATTTTTCATTTCATTCATCCACTAAATTAATTTTTCTCCAATTTTCCAAATTTATGAGCTTCAACATCCTCTTGTCATGTTTTCATATTATTCTTGGTTCTTTAAGCTTTCATTTGATCCCAATTTCACCCAAAAATTCATTATATTTTGAAATTTTGATCAAAGTCAATGATGATTAATGGCTACATCAACGAGGCCTCATTGATGCAGTGTGTGCATACTATATATACCACTGAGCACTTAGGAAGGTTTTGCAAATTGCTCATAACACATGGGAAGTTTATGTAATTTTTTAGAGTCCAAAACCTTCCAGAGGTCATAACTTTCCAACCCCTTGTCCAAATCAATCCCTTTTTTTTGACCCTGCACTTATTGAAAATAAGATCTTTATTGTGAGGGCTACAAACCTTAAGGTTTTTGATGAAAAATTGATGAAAATTTTTAGAAATTTTTCTAGCTTCCCCAAAGGGTTAATAGCCTTAACAACATATAAACATCAACTTTTTAAATAGCTAACCCTTGCAACAACCTTCGGGATAATTTATTAATGATAATACATAAATAAATGATAATTGGATTAATTAAACTAGCCATAATCATAACTTAGCCAAGTGTAACTATCCTTAAGAGATAAAGGTATTCAAATTGCTTTAAGGTTACACAATGATTGCTAACCCATGGTCTTATTATGATTATAGATGCCACCAAAAAAAAAATGCCCACAGAAAGGAGAACCCTCATAACCATGGGAGAAGTAGCCTAGAGTTGGAAGGGGCCAACAAAAATAAGGTCAAGAACTACTAGAGGCAAACCATGTGATAGGACCTCTTCGTGAGGAGCCCAAGGTGGAATCTATTTGATAGATTCCTAAGGAATAAGTGCCAACAGAATAGTTCCAAAGAGGAGAAGTGCCTAAACCCGTGCCAAGGCATGAGGTCATCTTAAATCAAGCCTACCTAGACATCATCAGGTCCCGAGAGATCCAAAGATTAGTTCTTTAGAAGATTAATTTCAGGCCATTTTTGGAGAAATTTCTAGAGGAAATCAAGACACAACTGCAAGCCTCTCCCATATGGTCAGTAATAACATCTAGTGGGGAATGGTATATGGGAGAGACATATTGCTTTTGGAGTAGTTGAAGGCTAGGGTCTATTGTCAAAATTAAGGACATTCAAGTGTCCTATTTGGCAAAAGCTATTGCCCAGTCACTTAGGTTGCCTGATACCAAAACACAATTGGTTGAACTATTAACAAAAGGTGATCTTGAGGCTAAGAGGGAGTGGATCTAGCAATGCTATGGGGTGGATCATAAGGAGTATGGTGCGCTCACACTAGTGGAGCAAATTTACTTCAAGATTTCAACCTATCACCTCAATCCAATGGTGAGGTGAAGCAAGGTAACCACCTTCTTCTCCCAGGCATGCACTACTCTAAGCAAGAAACTTCCCGTTAACCTTTTGCAGCTAATCTACTTAGTGATGAGAGCAGTTACTCTAGCAGTTTATTCTAATTATTAGAGCAGTTACTCTAGCAATTTATTCTAATTATTAGATCAGTTACTCTAATGGTTTATTCTAATTATTACAGTGGTTACTCTAATTATTAGAGTAGTTTCTTCCAGGTCTATAAGTACAGTGCCCAGGAAAATAATTAAAAAGAAGTCTTTTAGCAGTCAAGTAGTGAAACATTTTTAGTCTATTTGAAAGTTAGAGTATTTTCCAAGTGCCTGTAGTAGGAGGTCTAAGTGTGGATGAATCTTTATTTGATCATTATGTACTTGAGCACACCTTGTGTATATCAATAAAGATGAGCTCATTGATTCATCCTTGCAACACTTGAGATTTCTTTTCTTATGCATTTATTTTATTTTATTTTCTTATGCATTTATTTTATTTTATGCACTTTACATTTCTATTATTAGCACAGTAATTAATTTTGATCAATTAAGCAAATCATTAAATTACACAAGCACGACCACTTCGAGCATGCGTGTAATGCTTGGTAACCCGATAAAGATTAGTGTTTGGTAATCTCAACAGTGTTGCACTGGTTCAGGATGTGTACGACAAGTGGGAATGAATTATGGTGTTAGGATTTGTTAGAACTTAGTTAATGAGTAGTTAAGTTAAATTACTCACTTAGTTACCTCTCTTGTTCCCTACTAGCACAAGACATGAAAACATAAAAGCTATAAAAATCATATGCCTCACGCTTACTTAACCATACAATCGTGACATACAAGTAAGCTTGGGAAGACAACAATCAACCAATCCATCCTTGTTTCACAAGGGTGCATAAGCACTTGGTCCTTGAAATTTGACCGGATCATGCATGAAATGCTCGTATTCATATGGTTGAGTGTAGGGGTACCTCACTGCTCATCATTGGCACCATTGTCGGGGACTTATTTGTTTATGCACTAATTAGAACAGAGGAAATCATTCACATCATTGGAAAGAACCCTTAGGGTTGATTGAGAAAATAATAAATAAGAATACATTGCACACTAAACAGATAAGTATGTCTCCTCCTTCGTATGAAAGCGCCTCACTGCCTAGGTCTGAAATAGGAAATAATCGACGACATAATACAGATGATGTTGATCTGCCAATTCCTCAACAAGTTTAAGTGGTATATATTCATCCTGATGAGTATATACTAGAATTTACCTTTATCCTCCATCAAGATGAACAACTATGTTGGTGAGACTTAGAGGGTAACATAGTATTACCTCCTGATTGTTTAGTCCCAAGCATGCTTCTTTGTGCTCTCACACGAATTGACATGCTGCACTTACACGTAAAATACATTGTGCAAGACCATGACTCGAGAGAATACTATCCCATGGAGGCAAAACATCAAAGGAACCTGAAACAGGAGAGACATCATAAGTCTTTGAAGGGTAAGTGGTCCCGGTATGTCCCACATGTCTTAAGAAAAAATGAGTGTGGTGAACCTACCTTAGGAAGTCACCCACAGAACAATGTTCCTTCCCTTGACTTTGGCCAAGGGGTTGTGTATTAGAACCTTCATTCCACTATTCATAACCTAGGTTCTAATACCCATGGGCATAAAGGGTCCAAAAAAAGGACACGAACACATGATAAAGGTGGACATTCTGATCACAATCACGATTGAGGCCATGATCATCAAAGAGAAGGTAGTAGACACCGTGATGGTGACGGTTCTCATTCTTCTTAACCTTAATCACCTCCTTCATCCTCTCCTTCAGTATTTGGATGCATTCATAAGGAAAAAGACCATGGGGATAAAGGTAGGCAAAGTGGAAGTCATAGAAGAAACATCTAGGAAAGGGAATGAGGGCACTCTAGAGAGTCACGACATAGAAGAAGGGAGAGTAGGGAACAACGTAGGCATCACAGATGCCATGGATGAGACGATCATGATGAACCCCTCCTCACTACTCAAAGTATATTGGACATAACTGAGGTTGTTATAATTCCAACAAGGCATTAGAG
Organism: Gnetum montanum; assembly: GCA_015680685.1. NCBI lineage: Eukaryota > Viridiplantae > Streptophyta > Gnetopsida > Gnetales > Gnetaceae > Gnetum > Gnetum montanum. The sequence goes on along the minus strand of MNCI01006151.1, from coordinate 232,365 downwards.
AGATAGTAGGATCAAGCGATTAGAAATGAACAACATCCCATAATTTGAAGGGGGATACAACGCTAATCCTCAGAATCATTTATAGGAATTCCATGATGCATGTGCCTTATAGAACATAGAGAATGAATGGAAAAAACTTAAGTTTTTCTCATAGACATTAGTTAAAGAAGCGGAAGGCTGGTACTAGTCTTTAGAACCAAAATCCATTCATAGATGGAGTACTATGTTAGAACTATTTAATGACAAGTACCAAATGTACTCCTGAGTGTCTAACTTGCAAAAGAAAATCCAAGGTTGGAAACAAGGAGGACATGAACCCTTGGATGCTGCGATGGGCCAGTACTACACACTGTTACATCGTTGTCTTGGCCATGGTTATTTGCAAAGGGATCAACTACACCATCTCATGGATGGGCTAAGGCATAAAACAAGAAGAAATCTTGGGACTTATCCCCAAGGGAGACTATTTGAGCTTAGGTCCCATCAAATTCAAAGACTATTGGAGCAAGTTGCTATAGAATAAGGTGAGCTACAAAAGAGAAAAAGTGTAGAAGAGTATAACCAAGATCCTTCCCTTCGGAAGAGTGGAGTAAGATTTTGTGAGGACAAAGAAGAGTCATCACTCAAAGAGATGGTGAATAGGAAAAATTTTCCTATCCAAAAGATGACATCAGAAGTTTCAGCAAAGGTAGAAGTGGGATTCCCTAAACAATAGATTTCAATTTGTTCTTAAAATAGTAGAGGATTTCAGAGAGCAAGGTAGTAAGAAAAGAAAAAAGAAAGAGGCTAAACATGCACATAGCAAGGGTAAGGGAAAATTTTCCATCATTAAAGAGGTTGTAGATTTAGAAACAAACAATGATAGTGGATGTGAGATATGTCAATATGACCATCCTAAGGGATGTTGCCTGTAATCTCACATCTGCAGGATTCTGGGGTGTATGCACTCAACCCATGATTGAACAAGTAGCAAGCACCCCGAAGGTTACCTTACCCCTAAGGTAACCCAAGACAGTTCCACCAACCCTTAACATATTATCCAAGTGGAACTCCACCACAACTGATTGAGCAATATCAATAGTGGTAGCACCCAAAATCTTAGGGAATACCACCAGTAAGGCAACAGTATCCTTACCAGCAATCTGACTCGTATGGATATTACGTGCAGCAGCCAATCTCCCCACGTGACTCTGTTGGTCACATCACTTCTCAACCTCACTATCAAGCCTATGAGTATTATGGGACTCCCTCTTCTAGGGGTGATATTTTGCAAGCATATCATCCTTCTTATCTGACCACATCTCTTCCACCAATAGCTCCACTACCACCTACTCCTGCGATGCAAGGTGAAATCCCTACCTAGCCGCAACAATGTAATGTCATGAGGGTTGTTAAATCTCTACCTATTGTTGGTTCTAAAAACCACATGAAGAAAAGACCTTTATTTAGAACCAGCAGTCTAACCAAGCCCTTGCAATCAGAAGCGGTTGATTCCTTAGATGCCTCAGTATCAATCAAAACTTTGAAGCCACCTTCAACCCAATCATTACACTCAATGCATACAATCATGCTAACACATGCCATTACTGATTAGATCAAAGCTAGACACCTTCCTAGGAAATTCTCTAATCCTGGGAGTCCTATGATATACTTACAAATCACTGAAAATGTGCTGTGCAAGGATCTTTTAGATTCAGGTTCTAGTGTCAACTTGATTTCTCAAGAAATGTACAAGGCTTGGAACCTACCTTCATTGAAAAAGAGTAACATTCATCTAAAGTTGGCTGACTAGTCCATCACTGTCCCATTGGGACTGGTGGAAGACATTGTTACCACTATTTGTGGATGGTCGTACCCAGTTGACTTCCTAGCGATTTAAGTAAACAATGGTAAGGGGGACTTCCCAATTATAATGGGAAGAGCATGGCTAAGCACCATTGACACACGCCTAGGAATCCATGATCTTTCCCTAGAAATATTAAAGGAAAATACATTTGGGAAGATCAAGAAGAAGAAATTTTCGTGCATCACATACAGTGACACAGGGTGTAATTACGTGTAGAGGTCATGGTTTGTGCAAAGTTTAGCATTGCCCACATGCAATCAGTGTGCACAAGTGATTAACATACAAAGATGCCTATATGTAGTAGACACATGATAGGAAGACACCCAGTGGCTGATAGATGATCAAGAAAGTAGTTCACTCATATGCATGGAACCAACTGAGGGTTTGACTTATGCTTACATTGATAGCATAAATGCATTAGAGCAAGTCCAACACAAACTTCCAAGTCTTAACCTAGACAATATCAATTGGGGGAAGTTCGAAATCCTTGAGAAATTTAAGTAGGATCCCCTCGAGCTGAAACCATTGCCCATCGGTATCGAATACATGTTCCTTAGAAATGAAAAACTAGTAATTATCAATGCTAAGCTTGCTCCTCAATAGAAAGAAGCATTACTAAAGGTAATAAATAAATAGTTAGAAGCCCTCACTTGGTCATATCCAAAATTAACTAGAATAGATCCTAGGATATGCCAACATAGAATTTACACTGACCCCTCCATGAAGCCTCGAAGACAACTGCAGAGGTGATTGAACCCTAAGAAGAAGCAAGTAGTTAAGGAAGAAATTGAACAGTTTCTCAAGGTTGGGTTCATATACCCCATTGCTGATAGTGAATGAGTTAGCCCCTTAGTTATTGTGCCTAAAAAGGGAGGTAAATAGAGGGTGTGCATAGATTTTTAGGCTACTAAATATGAAAACATTCAAAGATCACTTTCCATTGCCATTTGTTGACAAAGTCTTAAACACCATTGTAGGGCATCACTATTACAATTTTTTGGATAGATATAGTAGATACAACCAAATAAAAATAGCCTTAGAAGACCAAGCCAAGACTACGTTCACCACTCCTTGGGGAACATTCTCATACAAACAAATGCTTTTTGGCTTGTGCAATGCCCCTGCAACATTTCAACTACTAGTTCTAAGCATATTCCAACAACAGATAGGGAATGGTGTAGAGGTCTTTATGGATGGCTTCTCCACTTATGGAGAAAACTTTGATCAAGCCTTGAATCAGTTCGAGCAAGTGTTAAAAAGATGTGTAGAAACCAATATGAGGCTCAACTAGCAGAAAATCCATTTGATGGTCCAAGAAGGCATAGTACTAGGGCACAAAATCTCACACATAGGGATAGAGGTAGAACTTGAGAAAATAAAAATTATCCAAGGAATTACCTGTTAACTAGAAATTTTTAAAGATATTCAATCATTCCTTGCACAGACTAGCTACTATAGGAGATTTATTAAGAAATTTTCAAAGGTTTCCAAACCATTGGTGGAATTAACAAAAAAGGACGTACCTTTAGAGTGGACTAGGAAATGTGAATTAGCTTTCCAAACTCTGAAATAGAAGCTAGTAGAAACACCCATTCTACAAGCTCCTGACTAGTCCAAACCATTTCATATCATGACTGACGCATCCAACTCTACTTTAGGAGCTGTACTTACATAGTTAGATGACCAAAAGCATCCTTATTACATCCACTATGTAAGTAGAAGTATCGCTGGTGTACAACTTAACTACACTACCATAGAGAAAGAATTAATGGTTGTAGTGTTTGCACTAGAAAAGTTTAGACACTATGTATTGGGATATAAAGTATATATACATACAGATCATAGTGCAATTTGGTTCTTCATGAATAAGCCCATGGTAAGCCCTCATATCATATGATGGCTTGTAATCTTAGAAGAGTTCAATTTAATGATGATCGATTGCAAGGGTACCGAGAATGTAGTTGCTGATCATTTATCATGGTTTCGATGAGACAACAAAGAGGATGAGTATCCAATTTTTGATCATTTCCTTGATGAATTCCTCTTTTCTGGTGTAGTGAATAATTAATCACGCATAGAGACAAACTAGTATAGTAGCATTCTTACCTATCTCCTTACCCAACAAACACCACAAGAGTTAAAATTTAAGAAGAAACAACAGTTTCTTCACTGAGCCAAGTATTGTATAGAGATCAATGGGCAACTTTACAAAGTGTGTCCTGATGGCTTCGTTCAATGGTGTGTTCTCGATATAGATCAATTGCGACTTCTCCAAGATGCTCATGAGGGTCCTTGTGGGGGTCATTACATTGGGAGATGAATGGCCATTAGGATCTTGCTTGCAGGATATTATTGGCCTACATTATTTTGGGATGCCCATAATTTTGTCCAATCTTATGAGCACTGTTAACATGATGGGAAAATGATTGCTAGAATGGAGGGTTTGAAAAAATGGATTCAATTGTTAGAACCCTTCGACATTTGGGGAATTGATTTTATGGGGCCGATTACACCAATGTCCAATGGAAAAGCTTATATTATTGTTGCCGTTGATTACCTAACAAAATGGGCTAAAGTAGTTGCTATTAAAGATTGTACATCATCTACAGCTACATGATTTGTTCAATAACAAATCATAAATAGGTTTGGTGTGTCCCGTGGACTTATTTTAGACAATGGGACATACTTCACAGGTGAAACTTTTTAGAAATTAATATAATGCTTAGGGGTTGAGCATAAATTAAGTACACCATACCATCCTAAGAGAATAGTCAAGTAGAAGTCACCAATAGGGATATTACAAAGATATTGACAAGAACCATTAGCAAGCTTAGGCGAGACTGGAGCACTAAACTAAAAGATGCTCTTTGGGCATACCGCTTCACATGGAAACTCCCTATAGGCTACTCTCCTTATGCGTTAGTATATGGTAAAGTACCAATTCTTCCCATTCAAACTAAGCTTCGTACACTATCCATGGCATGTGACCTCAACCTTGACCTTGATCTAGCATAGAAATAACAGTTCATAAACCTTAACTTGCTAGATGAAAATCGATTAGCTGCCCTGTCATCTAATGATTTGCACAAGGCCTTCAATAAACAACGTCATGACCTAAGAATTAGGAAAGTTAAATATCAACTAGGAGATAAGGTTCGCTACTAGAATCCCACACATGTGCCACAACGTACTAAATTTCAAACACTGTGGGAGGGACCTTATATTATTTATGCAACTTTTTCTTCAGGGGCCATGACTATATTCAAACCTAAGATCCTAGATAAGAAACTTTTGATCAACGTGCAACAAACCAAACCTTTTTAGAAGTTTAGGACAACTAGTATACATGCTACCTCTCTTGATGGGCAACCTTGTTCACTATTTTGGATTGCCTCCTTCCAACTTAGTCATGGGAGAGATGGCCACCTATGCTAACCATTCTAGGCCCTGAGTTCTTTTTAAATTTTTTTTACACATTCTTTCAACTTTTCTTATTTTTGTTTTACATCATCATTCATGTTTTTACTATTTCTTTGTTTGCTTGATTTACTTTTATTCGTCATCTAATAAGTGCTCATGATGGTGGATTGAATTATATCATATTGATTTCTAATGTTTGGTTTTTACCTTTAAATTATGATGCTGATATTAAGGTATGGTTCTTTTGGAAAAACAAGCAATGAGTCCACACCGTCCACTCATCCATACAACTCTATGGTTTCCTTTGCCTTGGAACTGTATAGTCCACTTTTTCTAAGTAAACTTGTTAATGAATTGGTGGTTGGGTATTTTTCAAACTAGGGAAATACTCAAAGGATGAAAAGGGTGTGACTTCAAGGGGATTCGATGCATTGGTGTTGGCTATTCTCTTAGGTGTTTGGATGCTTTTTCTTGGGTTTTCTACCATTTTGACATTGTTCAAAAATTAGGAAGCTGAGTGAATAAAAATAAGTCTTTGCATGGTGTGGTTTTGATGTAAAAAAAAAAAAAGAAAAAAAAAAGAAAGAAAAAGAGAAAAGTGAGAATTCAAAGCACACCCCTTAGACATAATAAAGCAATATGGGCTACAAGCATTGGTTATGGAACTGGAAAGACATGTTACCCATGCTTGAAGGTTCCATCTAACTAAGGCCCTTTCTCACTTCCTACTTCTTCATCTCGCTCTCCTCAGAATGGTGATGACTCTTTGTGGAAGAATTCTTGTTGCTTCAAGAGGATGGATTCACCAAGTGTGTTAATGTGAGGTCACTGGATGTGGTTTGTTTGAGTTTGGATTTGGGATGAGTTCTACTTATTCACATTAACCATGAAATACATAAGGGACTTTACACAACCTTGTTCTTGGGATTCCATTCCATCCTATCCTCTCCATCTTTCTTCCCATTTTTCCACCTCATTGCTGGTTTTATCATTAGTCCATTTCTAATTTGATGCATTATTTTTCTTTGGTGAATTCTTATGGGTAAGTTTTTAACTCTTATTTCCAAATGACATTCCTAGAGCCTACAAACTCTTTGGTTTGTGGGTTTGTCAGGGTATAAAAGGCATGAGCCTGCTTTGGGGAGGACCCACGAGTATTCCTTTTTGGTGTAATTGTTAAGTTCTTTTCCTTAAACATTTTCTGCAATCAATCATCTCTTGTTTCATACCCATCCATGAAATTCATTTTATTGGCATTGCCATTGTTATTTTTTCTCATCTTTCTTGTTCCTCATATTTTTCCATCTTTTAGCTACTGGAGGTTCACTCTTAGTTGTGGGGGCCCTAGCACAAATTTTTCAATTTTCTCCATTTTACTATTCACCTAACCCCTACACCTTGGGTAGTCACCTATGATAAATCTCTAAACTAGTTTCTACCATAAAGACAACTCAATCAATGCACTTCATATCAAGGCAAGGTATCAATTGCATTATGGTTTATCTATCCTTGCTCAATTATGACTGTGTTGTGTGTGTAGATGGAAATCATACATACAATGGACTAGGCTTGGAGGAAGCACTCAGGATGGATAGCAATTGGAGCATTTATGAAAGGAGCAAGTTTGGTGGTGTGGCTATGGATAAACAACGGAAGGTGCAATCTTAGCATTGGCAGAAACATGCTTTATTTTCTTTTTCTTTCTTTCTCTACAAGCTATCAAATAAAGGCTTGGATGTCATTTATATATGAGTGTTCACCACAATGTTGTAATATGCTTATTGATCCATCACTAGGCACATTGAGTTTTTTATCCCATTCCATTGTTAGTTATCAATTAGTCAATAATCCCATACCTTTCCAATATTTTGTAAGGAACTCGAGGATGAGTTTTTATTCAGTCATGGGGATATGATAAGAGTGGTTACTCTAGCAGTTTATTCTAATTATTAGAGTAGTTACTCTAGTAGTTTATTCTAATTATTAGAGCAGTTACTCTAGCGGTTTATTCTAATTATTAGAGTGGTTACTCTAATAATTAGAGTAGTTGCTTCCAAGCCTATAAATATAGTGCCTAGGCAAACAATTGAAAAGAAGTCTTTTAGTAGTCAAGTAGCAAAACTCTTGTAGTTTGTTTGAAAGTTAAATTATTTTTTAAGTGCCCACAGTAGGAGGTCTAAGTGTGGATAGATCTTTATTCGAGTATTGTGTACCTGAGCACACCTTGTGTACGGTAATAAAGACGAGCTCTTTGATTCATCCTTGCAACACTTGAGATTTGTTTTCTTACATATTTCTTTTATTTTATTTTCTTATGAATTTATTTTATTTTATTTTATTTTATAGACTTTACATTTCTGTTATTAGCATAACAATTCATTTTGATCAATTAAGAAAATCGTTAAATTACACAAGCACGACCACTTTGAGCATGCGTGTAATGCTTGGTAACCCAGTAACAATTAGCATTTGGTAATCCTAGCAGTGTTGCACTGGTTTAGGATGTGTATGGAAAGTGGGAAAAGACGCTGGTGTTAGGATTAGTTAGAACTTAGTTAATGAGTAGTTAAGTTAAATTAGTCACTTAGTTACCTCTCTCCTTCCATACTAGCACAAGACATAAAGACATAAAAGCTATCAAATTCATATGCCTCAAGCTTACTTAACCATACAGTTGTGACATACAGGTAAGCTTGGGAAGAGAATAATCAACTAACTTGTCCTTGTTCCACAAGTGTGCATAAGCACTTAGTCCTTGGAATTCAACTGGATCGTGCGTAAAATGCTTGTATTCGTATGGTTGAGTGTAGGGGTACCTTGCTGCTCATCACTTAGAGATTGAGAAGCACTTCAAGGAGAATGAACATGGAAGGAAGATCCTACTCTTTCTATGTCTCATTCAAAAAATTTGTAAAAGGGTAGGCATTGTTTGCTATTCTAATGATACCATTAGGCATGCTCCTTTAGGCTCAGGGTTAGAAGTTATGAAAGATAAAACACTAGCTACAACCCAAGAAGAGAAGTAGCCACCACCACCATCCACTCAGGAAACAACATCAGAGGCTCATGCAGTTATTGAACACCTGCGCAAAATCTGAGAATCGCTCTTGAGCGAACAAGAGAAACATGCAAGAATGAGTGGGGCAGATCCATTTGTGTATTAGCTAATGATGAGTCACCTTGGTGAGGTGGCTCAAATAGTGAGCTAGATGGAAAGGGATGGTCCAATCGTCTCTATCCAATGAACACAACTACTTGTGATGTTAGATCCAAACACTCAAGAGGTAATGGTGTCTCTATTGCAACACCATTTATTTTTAGATTCTTTGGGAATGTTTCCACTTTCTTGATGCAGTTACAGGAAGGTGAAGGAGAAACGATCTTGGTGATGTAGCACTAAGGGTAGGAAACAATGGCTAAAGTGGTGGCTGACCGTGTAGCTAAAGAACTGAATGCACTCGTGGCATCTATACCAGATGTATCTGCACTTTAAGATGTGCATATGTCCACAAGCATGGTCAATAGAAAGTTAAACGCAGTCCAACATGAAAAGTTGTTGGAACAACTAGTTGGAACCAAGTAACTAACTTCAAACATCTTTGATCTTTTGGAGAACATCATTGCAACCCAGTCAAAGCTGTTAAATGTAAGGGGAAAATGCATTATCCTATAGGGACAACTTGAAATAACCATAGAAAGAAACCAATGCTTGACTGTGGAGGTTGCGAAATTTCATGCCCAACTTGTAGATCTTGTAATTCTCAACCCAACGATAACAAGGGATGAAGCTTTTAAATAGCTTCAAGAAAGATTCTAGAAGGTTGAGAAGGAGGTAATTATGGCCATCTTCAACTAGTCCATAGCTGAAGCTAAAATGCACTCAATTCAGAAGAACTTGAAATAGATGCACTAGGAGGATGAAGCCTTGACCACACAAATTATCGCTTGCGAAATGTTGATGCTTAGAAGGATCAAATGTAGAAATTTATTCATTAATAATAGGAGCAACTTTCTAGGGTGAACATTGAACTAAGGAGATTGGCTATGGAAAATCACAATCTTTTAATGGAGGAAGTGGGTGCCTTGCACTAGAAATTGGCCATCAAAATCACCACTTGGAAGAATGAGATCGTCAAATTCAATAAAGTGAAGAATCACTACAGGGACTAGGTTGGCCTACAAAAAGAAATTAATGAGAAACACATCTTAATGGTGAAGGAAAATATGAATGAAGCACTCTAGCAACTCCAATAAGGAAGAGAAACATGGTAGCCCATCGTTGATGCGATTAATGCCTACAACAAAGTAGAAATCTGCTTGAAGGAGTTGCAAATCGAATAGATGATAAAGTATATGGAGTTGGCCAATCTCCAATATGCAAACTTGGTAATGCTGATTGTTAGACAATCATGGTCAGAGTTAGAACAACAAGTGGCTAGCTCGTATCTGTTATACGAGGGTGAGTTCAAGCACCACAAGGATGCTAAGCAAAAGCTTGAGACTACGAACATTGAACTCAAAGTTCTTAAAGCATAATTTAGAGACCAATAATAAATTCTTGAGAATCTAGCTAGATGGATGAATGACTACTAGAAGTTGAAAGGCACAATCAGGGTGTTCAACATTAAACACAAATAGTTCGTTGCCTAGTTTGTCAATGCAAAGGAGTTGTTTCCAGTAATCCTGTGTCTTTAGGATGTGCCTGTTCCAACCCACATTGGGCAAGTTTCATGGATAGTGAATGATCCCAAGAGTAAGAAGGAGAAAATGAAAGCACTACTAGGTGCTTTCTACCTCTTACTTGAAGTTGTAGCAGTAGGAAGACAGCTACAACCACCTCAACCATCATCCATGCATGAATCCATTGAAGGGTCATCGAAGCCTGAAAAACCACCATCGCTTGGGACTGTGATGGGTGGCAAGGTACCCCTACACTCAACCATACGAATATGAGCATCTCATGTGTGATCTGGTTGAACTCCAAGGACGAAGTGCTTACGCACCTTATGGAACACTTAAGGTTAATCAATCATATCTTCCCAAACTTACTTGTATTGTCATAGTTGTATGGTTAAGTAAGTTTGAGGTATGTGATTTTTATATCTTTTCTATTTTTAATGCCTATGTTAATGAGGGAAAGGGTAAAGAGACTAAGTGTCTAACTTTCGCTAACTAAGTTCGAATTGCCCTAGCACCAGTATCCATTCCCACTTGCTGTACATACCCTGACCTAGTGCAACACTGCTGGGATTACCAAATGCTATTTGTTACTGGGTTACCAAGCCTTGCACACATGCTCGAAGTGGTCATACTAAATATGCTTAACTAGGAGTGTTGAGGGTTGAGAGAGATTAATTATCTAGGAAAGAATTTAAACATTTAAAAATAATTAAATCCTATTTAGCTTAGTCCATGCATTGCAAGGTTTATCAGAAAGTTCATCTTTATTGCCATACAAAAATGTATGCTCAGGTACAATTTGCTCGAATAAAGATCCGTTCACTTTAAGACTCCTACTATGGGCACATGGAAATTATTCTATCTCTGGAATGGTAAAACTACCAGAGTTTAGCTAAGGGTCTAGATCTAGATGTGTGAACAAGGGAAAGCCACCTCTTATTTGTAGAACTGGTGATGGACTATGATATCACGTACGTGATATCGCAGGGGTCGATACGATATTGCAGCTCATCATACCCCCATGGTTGAATGAAAACTTGTCCTCGAGTTCCTTACAAAATATTGGATAGGCATGGGATTATTGACTTGAATGACACTAATGGTGAATGGGATGATGTGTGAATGGATCAATCATTACAATACATGACAAAATTTTGTGTTCATGATAACATGAGTGAACACTATACACATTTGACATCCAGCCTTATTTGGTAGCTGAGAGAGAGGAGAGAAGAGAGAGAGAAAAGAAGAAGTCTATTGCTATCGATGCCAAGATTGCGCTTTTCATTGTCCATCCATAAGCTCTTCATCAATCTTATTCCTTGAATAACTGCTTGAACACCAGTCCATTCCAAGTGTTTCCTCCAGATCCAAACCGTTGTTGTATGATTACCATTTGTACACACAAAATAGTCTAATATTAGCAAGGGTAAATGAATCACAATGTAGTTAATACCTTGCCTTAGTGTAAGGTCCATTGGCTGAGTTGTGATATGGCTAATGTGAACTTGGAGATATAATACTGGTGACTACCTGAGGTGTAGGGGTTAGGAGAAAATCAAAAAAATTGGACTAGGATCCCCATGAATTAGAGCAAACCTTTGGTAGTGATAGAACGGAAAAAGATAAGGAATAAGAAAAGATGGAGAAAGAGAAACAATGGTAGCATCGATAAAATGGATGTCAAAGATGGAGATGAACAAAATAAATGTTGATTGCAAAAAATTTTTAGGGGAAAGAAATTAATAGATGCACCAAATAGGAATGCCAGTGGGTCCTCCCCAAAGTAGGCTCATGCCCTTAATGCCATGATAATCCCACATTCAAAGAGTTTACATTCTTAACCACAAGAGTTTACCAAAAAGAAAACAATGCATCAACCAAAATATGGACTATTCATACAACTGACAATGAGGTGAAAAATGGAGAAAGAAGGATGGTAAGGAGAGAATGGAATGGAGTCTCAAGAACAAGGTGGTGTATAGCCCCTTGTGTAGTTATGGTTAATGTGGCTTAGTAGTTCTCATTCCAAATTTGGCCTCAAACCAATCACATTTAGTGACTGCACATTAATGCACTTGGCCAATCCATCCACTTGAAGTAACAAGAATGTCTTTACCAAAGAGTCACCACTATTCCGATGAAATGAAAAAGGAGAAAGTAGGAAGCGAGAAGGGCCTTAGTTAGAGGGAACATGCTTATTCAGTTCCATAACCAGTGCTTGTATTCCAAATGATTATTTCATCTAAGTGGTGTGGTTTGAATTCTCACTATTTTTTTTTTGTGTTTTGCGTGAGAACCACCCCATGCAAAGACTTATTATTTTTATTAACTCAGCTTCCTGATAATGGAGCAACTTAGAAATGGTAAGGAAACCCAAGAAGAAAACATCCAAGCACCCAAGAGAATGGCCAACACAAATGCATCAAGTCCCTTTGAGCTCACACTCTTTTCAATCCTTGAGTTCTTCCTTAGTGTGAGAAATGCCTAGTCACTGATTCATTAATAGTTCTTATTATTTAAGTAAGGGACTGTACATTTCCAAGCCAAGAGAGACCATAGAAATTCATGGGTGAATGGATGACATGGACTCATTACCTATTATGTCAAAAGAACCATACCAAAGTATCAACATTATAACTCAAAGGTAAAAACCAAACATTAGCAATCAATGGAATACAGTTCATACCACCATTAGGTGATGAATCAAACAAAATAAAGAAACACACGAAGAAATGAAAGAGTATAAATGATGTTGCAAAAAAAAAAACAAGAAAAGTTAAAGAAATTTGCAAAACAAAAATGTGTAAAATAAAAACTTAAAAGGAAAACTGAGGGCCTTGATTGATCAGCATAGGTGGCCATCTCCCCCATGACTAAATTGAAAGGGAGAGATCCGAAATAGTGAGCACTTGTTTGAATTTTTTAGAAGTGTCCAACTTCTCCCCATTGATGTTTTCAGGTTAAGGGTTGGAAGTTGGCGACGCTCTTGCTCTAATGTATCTACGCTTTTGACATGAGTGCATGTTGGTCCCCTAGTTAGTTCCATGCATATTGGTGAGTTTATCTCTTGATTAGCTATCAACCATTGGGTGTTTTCTTGTTGTGTGGTTGCTACATATAGGCACCTTTGTATGTTGATTTCCTGGGCACACCAGTTGCATGCACATAATGTTGAACATCCCTGTACACCATCATCCTCTGTATCATTGTATGTGATGCATGAAACTTTCTTCTTCTCGTTCTTTCCACAAGTGTTTTCCTTAGATATTTCTAGGGAAAGATCATAGATTCCTAGTCATGCGTTAATAGTACTTAGCCATGCCCTTTCCATTATTAGTGGGAAGTTCCCTTTGTCATTGTTGACTTGTATCACTAGGAAATCAGTTGGGTATGACCAACCATACACAGTGGTAACAATGTCCTCCACTAGTCCCAAGGGAATAGTGATGGACTGGTCAGCCAGCTCTAAGCCAATATTACTCTTCTTTAGTGGAGGTAGGTTCTAGGCTATATACATTTGCTGTGATATTAAGTTGACTTCGAAACCTGAGTCTAGAAGAGCTTTACAAGGTTCATTCCCAACGACTTGGAGATAAATCAAGAGACTTCCAGGATTAGAGAATTTCCTAGGAAGGTGGCCCTCCTTGATCCAGTTAATAAAGGTATGTGTTAACATAACTGTGTGCGTTGAACCCTGTTGTTGGTTTGAAGGGAGCTTCGAAGCATTATTTGATGGAGGAATGTTCGGAGGCTCAACTACTTGTGGTTGTGAGAGCTTGTGTGAACTGTTGATTTTGAAGAAAGCTCTTCTCCTTGTATTGTGGTTAGAACCAGCAATGGGTTGAAGGTTTAAAGCTCTCATAGCATTGTGTTGCTGCAACTGAGTGGGGAGTTCCCCTTGCATCACTGGAGCGAGTGGTAGTGGAGCTATCAGTGTAAGAGTTGCGAATGGATTTGGAGGATGGTATGCATGTGGTGTATCTCTTCTAGGAGAAGTAGTCCTATAATACTCCCAAGCTTGGTAGTGATGTTGTGGGGTCGCATGACTGATAGAGTCACTTGGAGAGATTGGCTACTACATGTAGTAGCCATATGGATCCGGTTAACGGTAAGGGTATTGTTGCCTTGGTGGTGGCATCCCCCATGACTGTGGGTATTGCCACTACTGGTGTTACTCAATAGGTTGTGTTGAAGTTCCACTAGGGTAATACGTTAATGGTTGGTGGAATTGCCTTGGGTTACCTTGGGGTTAAGGTAACCAACGAGGTGCTTGCTGTTTGTTAAGTTTTGGGTTAAGTGCATACACCCCAGACTCTTACAGGTGTGAGATTATTGGGCAACATCCCTTAGGATGGCCATATTGGCATATCTCACATCCACCATCATTGTCTGTGTCAGAATCCAAAACCTCTCCAGTGATAGCCATTTTACCCTTACCTTTGTTACGTGCATGGTCCAAATCCCTCTTCTTCTTTTTATCATAATCACTACCTCACTCCTTAGACTCTATGATTTTTAGAACAGTTTCAAATTTGCTATCTAAGGAGTCCCACATTTCATCTACCTTAGCAAACACTTCTATTGTTAATTTTTGGAGTGAAAAGGTTTTCCTATTCACCAACTCTTCAAGTGGTGACTCATCCTCCTCCTCATAGAATCTTACTCCCCTTTTTTGGATAGAAGGATTGCCATTGTATTCTTCCGCACTTTCTCTCTTACGTAGCTATCCTTCTTCCTTAGCTACTTGTTCCAACAATCAATGGATCTGATGGGACCTAAGCTCAGATAATCTACCTTGGGCATATGTTCCAAGGGTTCTCCTAGTTTCATGCCTAAGTCCATCTACGAGATGGCGTAGTTGATCCTGCTGCGAGTAACCATGGCCTAGGCAACGCTGTAACAGTGTATAATAATGGTCCATGGTAGCATCCAAGGATTCATGATTTCCCTGCTTCCATCCTTGGATTTTTTTTCACAGGTTGGACACTTAGGAGTACGTTTGATACTTGTTATTAAATAGTTCTAGCATTGTACTCCACCTCCTAATGTTTTCCGGTTCTAAGGACTGGTACCAACTTTCTGCTTCTTTTACTAGTGTCCTTGAACCATACAAATACGAGTTTCTTAGATGTGATCTGGTGAAACTCCAAGAATCAAGTTCTTACGTGCCTTATGGAACAGTTAAGGTTAATCAATCATTGTCTTCCTAAACTTACTTGTATTGTCACGGTTGTATGGTTAAGTAAGTTTGAGGTATGTAATTTTTATATCTTTTCTATTTTTAACACCTATGCTAATGAGGGAAAGGGTGAAGAGACTAAGTGACTAACTTTTGCTAACTAAGTTCTAATTTCCCTAGCACTAGTATCCATTCCCACTTGCCGTACACACCCTAAACCAGTGCAATGCTGCTGGGATTACCAAACACTATTCGTTACTGGTTTACCAAGCCTTGCACACGTGCTCAAAGTAGTCGTACTGAATGCACTTAACTAGGAGAGTTGAGGGTTGAGAGAGATTAATTTTCTAGGAAAGAATTTAAACATTTAACAATAATTAAATCCTATTTAGCTTAGTCCATGCACTGCAAGGTTTATCAGAAAGTTCATCTTTATTGCCGTACACAAATGTGTGCTCAGGTATAATTTGCTTCAATAAAGATCCATTCACTTTAAGACTCCTACTATAGGCACATGGAAATTATTCTCTCTCTGGAATGGTAAAACTACCAGAGTTTAGCTAAGGGTCTAGATCTAGATGTGTAAACAAGGGAAAGCCACCTCTTATTTATAGAACTAGCGATGGACTGTGATATCACGTACGCGATATCACAGCTGATGCGATATCATAGCTCATCAGACTGTATGATCTTCTCCAACAACTTTACAACATCAAGGAACATGCTGTCCATTTTTGAAGAGTTGTGTCATGGTGTTCAATTTTGTGTCTTGAACACCGTCATTCTTTATAATGTGTGGATTCATACACTTGGGCACTTCAATTTTTGTCAAGTTAGTCAATTTGTTTTGTTTCAAAAAAAGTAAGTCAATAATCCCATACATTTCCAATTTTGTAAAAGAGCTCAAGGACAAGTTTTCATTTAGTTGTGGGGGTATGATGACTTGGACTCATTTGGCTACGTTGATAAGGGCTTGTTGACGAGGCCTAGTCGACGCATCTTACCATGTGTCGACGAGGCCCCCATTGATGCAATGTTGATATTTAGCTATACATACACATGTGTAGCCACATTTATGGTAATTAGAGATTGTACTTGTAGTGGAGCTTTTAAAATTTTTCTATTTGAGAGTTAGAATTTTTCCCTGAGTGCTTGCAGTAGGAGTCATTAAGTGTATGGATCTTTATTCGAGCATTGTTGTACCTAAGCACAATAGTGTGTGTAACAATAAAGACGAGCTTTCTAAATAGACTAGCTATTTCAATTATGCATTAAATTTTTTTAATTATTTATTAAATTTTTTCCATTAGTTATTAAATATTTTTCAGTTATTACATTAATGAAACAATTAAGCTAGATAGATTACACACATAAGTATGATTGCTTTGAGGATAACACGTATTCGCTTGGTAATCCCAGCAGTGTTATTGGTTGCTACGCCTAGTAGCATAGCACTTGATTACCTAACAGTGGATACATGGGTTCAAGATGTGTACAGAAAGTGGGATTAGATTCTTATGTTAGGAATAGTTATATGCTATTTGATTAGTTAATTTAGTTTAGTTAATTAAAATTCATTTTATCCACGTTTTGAGAACCAAACTATAAAACAAAAAATGATAAAAATTGGATGTCTTAGTTACACTTAATCATACTAACAAATGTCACAAGTGTAATTGGGAAGACAACAATTAACCTTAAGGTTGGATTTACTTCCTAAAGGACTAGTGCATCGAAAATGATAAAGTCGATGGAATTTGACTGGATCACAGATGCACATTTTGTGATTTGTATGGTTGGGCATATGGGTACTATGCTGCTCATCACAGATGATACACATCTTTGGCATTGGAAGCTAGGCCACATAAATAAGGAAATTCTTCAAACCTTGGTATCAAAAGAAATTCTTTGTGGTCTCCCCAAGCTCAACGATTTCAGCCTAAATACATGTAGAGCTTATCAAAAAGGAAAACAAACGAGGGTAAGATTTGATAAGAAAAATTGTATTTCTACTACTCATCCATTAGATCTACTTCATATGGATATGGTTAATCCAATTCAAACACTTATCTTGGGAAAGAAAAGATATTTTTTGACCATTGTTAATGATTATTCTTACTTTACTTGGGTTGCATTTTTATATCACAAAGATGAGGTATTTGATCATTTTTTGAGAATTAGAGATTAGATCTAGAAAGAAAAATGATATGGTATTAAAGTTATTAGAAGTGATAATGGCAGTGGATTTAAAAATGTAAAGTTTAAACAATTTTATCAAATGAATAGTATTCTTCATCAATTCTTTGCTACAAGAACTCCTTAACAAAATGGGGTAGCTGAACAAGGAAACAAAATCTTAAATAAGATGGAAAGCATCATATTAAATGATCAAAGTCTTCCTCATCACTTTTGTGCTAAAGCCATCAACATTGTTTATTGTGTATCCAAAAAATTTTTGGTAAGAAGATTCACTTTTAAAACTCCTTATGAATTGTGGACTAGTAGAAAACCATGAGTAGCTTATGTTCATGTTTTTGGTTCAAAATGCTATATTCTAAATGATAAAGATAGCTTGAGAAAGTTTGATGTGAAAATTGATGAAGGTATTTTATTAGGATATTCTCTAGTTAGAAGGGCTTATAGAGTGTCTAATAAAAGCATGGATACTAAAGAAGAAACCATAAATGTCAAAATAGATGATCATGCTATTACTTGTTGTCAACTTGATGAAGAAGCTACTCCCATTCAAAAATTGTCTAGCCCCACTCAAGTGCAAGATGAAAATGTTTAAGAATCTAGTAGTAATCATGAAAGAGAAAATGAGGATGAACTTCATAAGATATTTTGTACCCAACCAAAAATGCCCAGACTAAGCAAAACTCATTCTCCTAATGATGTCATTAGGGAAGTTAAAGATGGTGTTCATACTAGAATCAAATGAAAGAGATGTATGCTTTCTCCATATATCTTTCACAAATTGGACCCAAAAATTTTAAGGAAGTGGAAGGAGAGGAAGGTTGGAATGTTACTATGCAAGATGAACTCATTGAATTTGCTAGAAATGATGTACGGGAATTGACACCTAGGCCTGATGATAAACCTGTTATTGGAACAAAATGAGTCTTTAGAAATAAGACCGATGATAATGGAAACATCATTAAATAAAGGCTAGATTGGTTGTGGAAGGATACAACCAACATGAAGGAATTTATTTTGATAAAATGTTTTCTCCTATTTCTAGGCTAGAATCTATTAGACTTCTTCCTACCTATGCTAGCACTAACAACATGAAGCTCTATTAAATGGATGTCAAAAGTGCTTTCTTGAATGAAACCATACAAGAAGAAGTTTACATTAAACAACCTAAAGGATTTGTTGATTCCATGAAGCTTGATTATGTGTACAAGCCCATGAAAGATCTTTATGATCTTAAACAAGGTCTAAGGGCTTGGTATGAAAGACTCTCTTAAAACCTTACAACCAATGGATTTGAATGAGGTAAAGCTAATGTTACTTTGTTTCTTAAAAGAGAAGGTAAAGATCTTCTAATAGTTCAAATTTATGTCCATGGCATGACTTTTGGTGCCACTGATGAAATTATTTGCAAGATTCTAATCTCATGCAGTTTAAATTTGAAATGAGCATGATGGAAGAACTTAAGAACTTTCTTGGATTTAAAAAATCTATCAAACAACTAATGGAACCTTTATCTATCAAACCAAATTTTAAAAGATCTCCTACTTAAATACAGCTTAGCTAATGTTAAAGTTAAAGGTACTTATATGGCTACAAATTATAAATTTATTAAAGGTGATCAAGGTAAGCTTGTTGATACCAAGCTTTATAGACGTATGATAGGTAGTCTTCTTTATTTAATCACTAGTAGATAAAATATAGCTTTAAGTGTAGGATTGTGTGCCAGATACTAGATAGCTCCAAAGGAATCTCATTACAAGGCTATTAAACATATTTTTAATTACTTAAAAGGTACTACTAACTGGGGCCTTTGGTATCTAAAGGATTCTCCACTTGATCTTGCTGAATATTGTGATGTAGATTGGGCAAGTTATTTTGATGATTGCCATAGCACAAGTGGAAACTATTTCTTCTTGGGAAGAAGTCTTGTTTCTTGGACAACCAAGAAGTAAACTTCTATGACTCTCTCAATAATAGAAGTTGAATATATCTCTACTGGTAGTTATTGTGCTCAATTACTTTGGATGAAAGAAACTCTCAAAGATTTAGGAGTAAAACAAACTCGACACCTATTTAGTATGATAACAAGAGTACCATCAACATGACAAAAAATCCCATCCAACATTCTCATACCAAACATACTAAGATTCTTCTTCACTTTATATGAGAACATACACAACATGGCCATGTAAGACTAGAGCTTATTGGAACAGAAAGCCAACTAGCTGATGCCTTCACCAAAGCTTTAGATGAACATTTGTTAGTCTCTCTATGCAAGGATATGGGGATAGGACCCTATCCTTTCATGTAAGTATTTCTATTATTTCTATTTTAATAAGATAATAACAAAAAATTATATAAAAACAAAAAAAACAAATATATTTTTTATGCACTTATTTAGGGGGAGCTTGCCTCACCTTTTTTTTGGTTATGTACAGAAAGGGAAAGATGTATCTTATGTGTTGTTATGTATTAGGATAAGAATAATCTATTTTCTTAAGTTTTGGGCATTACCAAAAAGGGGGAAATTGTTGACGTTTTGGTATGTTGAAACCTTAAAAAAAATGGAGAACATAGGATGTTTATGTGATGTTTTTTTATAGGGCAGGATTATGTGTGGACAATGACTTCATAGAGACATCATCAAGAACTTGGATTTAGATAAGAAGGTGTGTAGAAGTTAAAGAACATGCACAAGGAACAAAGATTTCATAGGCTAAAGGAAGCTAAAGAAAGACATCTCTAAGAAATAGAAGATGTCTTAATAGAATTGAAGGTAGCACATAAGAAGACGTGTCTAGAAAATAGAAGACATCTTTTGGTACATAAAAACATCTTTCATGTGAAGAAGACATCTTTGTAGAATAAAAGTCAAATGTAGAAAGATATCTTTTTCATAAAGAAGACGTCTTTCTAGAATAAACGTCAATTACAGAAAGATGTCTCAGTCTTGGGGAAGACATCTCTAGTGACTATTAGTTACCTATTGCAAAAATGCCAAGGTGATTTTGGAAACATATTGGCTATAAGAAGAATTTATTCTCATTGGAAAATGTGCAATATTTGATACTATCAATTGTAAATCATCATTTTTTTTTGTATTTAATCAAAGTATACTATGCCTCAAAGTACAAGGATCAACAAACTTAGTTGCATTCATTCCTTATGATTATAGTTCTCTTGTATTGTCCTACGGGGTTGATGTGCTTCTTGCAAGAAGGCATCTTACTTGAGCTTGTTGGGATCTTGCAAGATTGAGTGTTGATGTAGTGCCACAACACTCTGGAGCGGAGCTCAAGTTGTAAAGGTGGTAGGATCCTTGAAACCACATTCTAAGCTTATTGGGACCTTGCAAGGTTGAGTGGATTCATAGCATTGAATCACTTTAGAGTGGATCTTAGAGCTTGTACAGGGTCTAGTACCCTTCAAACTTCATTTTGGAAGGAACAAAGTCTAGAGGTGTGCTTGTGAACTACCTTTTGAGTGTGGACTACCCAAGTTGGGAAACCACATTAAAATTGGTGTGTGCTTTGTGTTAGAGAATGTTTTTGGGGAACTTATTCATCCCCCCCCCTTCTAAGTTTAACAATCCTCAAAGCCATTTTCCATTTCCAATAAGGAATCTCATGGAGATGAAAATAACTACTAATCCTTTATTACTTGATCTTTATCCCCTAAAAAATCAAACATTGAGAAACACACTCATCTACATCATTTTTTATATCAAATCATCAATACATCAACTATAATATATCTTTTCATTTTATTGGATGTGTATGACATTTGCTCATGTGAACCTTATCCATTAATCAAGATTGCATAGTCCTAGGAAAAAAACTTAATTACTATGTCATAACATACCTTATCTATTCATGGAGAAGATACATTAGTGGTAGCATACTACCTCAACTTTAGGCATTATAAATTGTGTTGTTACTACTCATGCATATCATCATATGTATCAAACTATATGGCAAGGCTATGTAGTCTACTAGATACTTTAACCAATGCATATATCATCTAGTTATTCTGCATAGGTCTTTAACAAATGGTGAAATTAAAATTAGTGAAAAAATTTGTTCATCTATGCTACAATAGGTTCAACTATGATTAACTCATAAGATACTAAAGGCTCTTATGATTAGTCCATACAGTCACTTACTTCCCATAGAGATACTTATGTCAAATCTTCAAAGCAAACACCAGAAATTTTAACTTTAAATCATGTAGTAGATAATGAGTTCATTAAAATATAATTTATTATAAGCATATTGTACAGCCTATTGATCCTACATCAATATGCAACCAAACTTAGCTTCCAATGCATCAATGGAAATAATGTAGAAAATAATCTAGTATGAATGATATTGACAATGAAGCTTTTATAAACCTATGGTTCAACTTGTTAAAGGTTGCCTAATAAGCTAAAATGCAAGAAAAATTAGTATCCTTCATTAACAAGAAAGTAAAAGGAAATGCTATTTGAGAAATATTCTTCACAAACTTATATTAATAACTAGCTAGTCCCAAAAAACTTCAAACCTCCATCATAAACTATGAAACTAGTGAATCTCATACCATTGCAAGCTTAGTTAGATCAATAGAAATGCTAGAACTTGATATGACATGTTCCAAAAATTAGATCTTTGACTATCAAAAGGCATACTCAAATGATTGAGCGTATAACTAGTACTCTTGTAGAGTTTGCAGCATTGTTAACAAGTGTTTTGCATGAGACTAATCATCTAAAGAAAACATAAGAATGTCATCTATAAACATAATTATAAATTGATTCAAAAATATCTACAACACATTATTTGAAAGATGTATAAAGACTTATGATATATTTGTTAACCGAAACAGAAGCACCAAAACTCACAATGATCATAGTAAGTTCTAAATGCTACCTTTGGTACATCATACCCCTAAAGACATACCTAATAATAGTCAGACTTGATATTAGTCTCATAGAATATATAAGCTTCTTAAAGTTGATCAAACAAGCTATCAATGCATGATAGAGAATATTTTTTGTTCATTTTCATCTAATTTAGTTACCTATAATTAATACACAATCATAGACTTCCATCCTTATTTTTAATAAATAGCACTAATATGCCTCATGAAGACATAAGGGGATGAATGAAGTCTTTTTTGATAAACTCCTACAGCTAAATCTTTCACTCTACCAAATCCACAAAAGATATCTTATTTGAAGTCTTAGAGATAGACTCTATACTAAGCTTAAGCTTGATTTCAAACTCAATTTTACATCTTGGTGAAAAACTAGTAACTCTTATTGGAATATGATGAGAGTGGTTACTCTAGTGGTTTATTCTAATTGTTAGAGTAGTTACTCTAGCAGTTTCTTCTAATTATTAGAGCAGTTACTTTAGTAGTTTATTCTAATTATTAGAGTAGCTACTCTAGCAGTTTATTCTAATTATTAGAGTAGTTACTCTAGTGGTTTATTCTAATTATTAGAGTAGTTTCTCCCAAGCCTATAAATACGGTGCCTAGGCACATAATTGAAGGAAGTCTTTTAGTAGTAAAGTAGCAAAACTCTGGTAGTCTATTTGAAAGTTAGAGTGTTTTCCAAGTGCCTGCAGCAGGAGGTCTAAGTGTGGATAGATATTTATTTGAGCATTGTGTACCTGAGCACACCTTGTGTATGAAAATAAAGATGAGCTCTTTGATTCATCATTGCAGCACTTGACATTTTTTTTCTTACACATTTATTTTATTTTATTTTCTTATGCATTTATTTTATTTTATTTTATGCACTTTACATTTCTGTTATTAGCATAGTAATTCATTTTGATCAATTAAGAAAATCATTAAATTACACAAGCACAACCACTTCGACATGCATGTAACACTTGGTAACCTAGTAACGATTAGCATTTGGTAATCCCAGCAGTGTTGCACTGGTTTAGGATGTGTACATGAAGTGGGAAAGGATGTTGGTGTTAGGATTAGTTAGAACTTAGTTAATGAGTAGTTAAGTTAAATTAGTCACTTAGTTACCTCTCTCCTTTCCTACTAGCATAGGACATAAAAACATAAAAGCTATAAAAATCATATGCCTCAAGCTTAGTTAACCATACAATCGTGACATATAGGTAAGCTTGGGAAGACAACGATCAACCAACCCATCCTTGTTCCACAAGGGCACATAAGCACTTAGTCCTTGGAATTCGACCAGATCATGTGTGAAATGCTCGTATTAGTATGGTTGTGTGTAGGGGTACCTCGCCGCTCATCAAAATACATTTGAAAAATTTCAAGTCATTGAAATCTTTTCTATGTCCATCATCTCTAAATTATATATCAAAATCATATAATGCCCATGCCCATTTTGAAACATTCTATGGAATATTCGTAAAGAAATCAAATTTATCCACAGAGACCTCAGATGATTCTACTCCTCTATCTACATATAAGTTACCATTTATAATTTCATAATCTTTTGACATTAGTCCAAACTGATACTAAATTGCAATAGCTACTGTATTGCCAAAATTATATCATACATTACAAAATCCATAACATGTAAATCACTAATCCATGAGGCACCTTATAGATCTACAAATATCTCTACACATTTAATTAACTAAAGTTTCATAACCCCTAGCAAAAAATAAAAACATACAATGAAGGGCATGACACACAATATCTAACTAATGCATAGTACTATTATTTACAAATAAATAACTAGTACCTAGATCAAATAAAATCAACATAGAAGATTTAAGATTGTATGTTCTAGCTCCATTATTATGTTGGATTGCACTTCTAATGGTTAATTCGTCAGAGCATACACATTTCTCTATGTCCTTTGTCTAGCATCACTTAGTTGGATGGCTAGTGCATCACATTTTTCACATGCTAGTGATCTCTGATCTTAGTCATATTTTTCTCTACCTCCATGTACATGCTTTAGGTACTCTTTAGTTGATGTTTTAGATATCCATAAGTATATTATTTTAGGAAATTCATCTACATATGTCCTATCTAATTACATCTAAAATGTATAAGGAATCCATTTCTTAACCTAGCTCTTAATCCTCTATTAATATTGTGTACTATCAAGTAACTATATTTTTTATAAAGATGTACATTCCATCAAATCAAAGGTCTCCCTTAGCATCCTCAACCATTTGGTTGCTATACAAGGATCCTTGATGTTAGCAAAAGTAGAAGATCATAGTTTGTAGAACTACTCTACCATCTTCCTCTTAGTAAGATACATAGTGTAATCGCCAACACCATCACTACCACTACCATTACTCTACTAGCTTCCTCTTAATAAAATACCACTGTTGTTGCTAGAGGGGTTGTACCTCCAACTATGTGCTACTATAAGAACTATAACAACTATTTAGAAATTTCTTCTTAGATGATCTTAGAGCTAGTTCCAACTAACTTTAGAGGTCACTTTATCTATACATAAGACTTATCAAGCTCTCATATCCTACTAACATTAGAATCACATCTATCATACATCTTCATGACCTAAAATCATAAGTAGGTAAGTACCATGACAAGTATATCAACTCATCTTCTTAATGTATCTTAGTAGTCTTAGGAAGTTTATGTTTATGATTTAGAGTCTTTTGAATGTGGCTTGGCTTATTTCTAGGGTTTAGGGAAACAACTATAGGCTATTGCAAATCACAGTCAATTTTAGTTTAAGACTATGGACTATGAAAATTTACAGTTAATTCTAGTCTATTGTAAATCCAAGAAATTAAGGTTTATAAAGTTAAGAAAATATTTGCAAGTTAATGCAAGTTAGGGAAACTGCAACCACATATGCACTCACTTAATGTGCTCTCACAATATCTCTCACTAAGCTCTCACCATGAAATTTATTCATGACATATCATGAAGAATGAGATCAATACTTGTTGATAAAGAAAAAACAAAAAATCTAGAAACCTTTCCCCAACTCAACTTAACGATCTCAAGCTATTTTCATATTTTTCCATCTTCTACTGGTTGTTTCTTGAATTAGAATAGGCAATATTAGAAGTTTACCCACTTGTTTGGGTCATGCTCTAAGGGTTCACTGGGGTTATCTTCCTTTGGCATCTATCTCTTAGAGGCAATTTAGCACTTCTACCATGAATAGGCATGTACCTAGTAGAAGGGATACCTAGTCATGTCTTGCTTCAATTGACACCTATTACTTAACTTTCTCAGCTTTGCAACTTTATGCTAGCATGATCTCTAATTCTTGGATATAAACAGCTGAGGTGAAACCCTCAAAAGTCATCTCAAGAAACATGACTAGCATTATAATGTACCATTTTAGGTCTTATTACAATAATTACATCATTTGCTATAAAGAAATGTCAACATTATTATGGAATGGCTTCATTTGTAAATGGAGGTATATATTAGTAAGGTGAGTCTTTGTAACTAACTTGATCAAATTGTTTTGTTAACTTGTTTGCTTGTATTGGTTAATTTTTCTTTCTTATTTTTTTCCTATATGGATTCCTTTACCTTTCATTATTCTAATGAGATTTTCAAGGTTATTTTCCATGAGGATGAATTGGTAATCAAAGATACTAACATCAAATTAGAACCAACTATTATCAAGTTTCTATAATGTTTTTATTATCTTTACTACAATCTTAGAGCTTACGAATCTTCTCTTGATATTATTATTATTAATTTTCCATTAGTCTAACATTATAACTAATTTTTCTTATCGTAGTATACTTGAATATTTTTTGGATTTTATTTAGAATATCACTAAATATAATAGTGTGTTAGATACATCCCTAAGAAAAAGCCATTACAAAGGGATGCTCATAGTAGACTTTAAACCCAATACATTTAAGAACAACTTTGTGCAGGATAACTATATCACTAAAGACTTTTAATCATATATCATAAATATTAAAAATGATAGAACTATGATTCAGTTAATTTATTACTAATAATAAAATTTAAAATTGTACTCAAACTATTATGATTGAATTAAAGAAAATTAATCAAAAATTTTCTTAGAAAGCCTTTAAAAATATTTAGCTTAAATTCTGAAAATTTAAAAATACAATAAAAAGAAATATTATTGAGACCTTATTCTAAAAATTAAATTCTTAATCACTACCATTTATGTTTTTAAAAAGAGAGACACAACACACAAGCAATCATTGTATGATAATCAAATGATCATTATATAATAAAGTTAGTGAAGCTTGAGACAACAGTGTTCATCATGTAATAAGCAAGTTAGTGAAGTTTATTGTAACTTCATAGGATGCCCCATTAGAGTTATCATGCTAAATGTTCTTGGTTATAGTTCATTGAAATCTTATAAAGGGAGTAGGATCATATCTTGTTCAGGGTGTACCACTTACATATAGTAGATCTAACTAGGTTCAATTTTAAAAGTGTAACTTTTTCATAGGAATGACATTAGTTGATAGGAAACATATGCTTTTAGAAAATTAATAAAAGATGTATCGCATATTTGAAATAATGATTTTTTTTTTCATAATTTTAATTTGAACAAAACACTGCAATTAGTGAAATATAAAGCTAAATCCAAGGAGATGTAAAATTTAGGATTTTAAGTAAATTCTAATATGAAATTTGAAGAGGAAACCCTAAAACTATGAAAATCAAACAACAATAAAGCAAGTTATGTTATAAGACCATATATCTTTGAGACAAACAACTTTATCATAGCAGGAGTAGACCAATTGGTTTGCCCTCAAAAACATAGATTTAGAAACATTAACTGAATGGCAAAAAATTATGGTTATATTGCACAAGAAAGATCACCTTAACAAGGCTTTATTTTGTATCATGTTTTAGATGTTATAAAGTCATGAATTTAACAAATTATTAGTTAATTTTATTATAATACTTAAAACATATACCCAATATTACACATTGGAAGAATTAGAGAGGAAATTATTAGTTTGCATTTATAACTTAGAAAGTTTGGAGCAGGTACAAGAGACCTCAACAACTATGCCTAATAGGGTGCAAAAAAGAGTTTAAGAAAAGGCAATACCATCATCAATAGTTTCTTTCAAGAATACTTTCATAGTTGCATACAAAAGAAGACACTGCATCTTTATAATTTCTACTATATTTTGTTAGCGAGGATTTGAAAATAGCATAGTTTAAAATTGTAAAAAGAAAAATCTTAGAAGCTAACATGAATTTAACTCAAAAACCAAAAAGTAATAATTGCACCTTTTTCTTTTCCTTAATATCACAAATTTTATACTTGCCATCACCATACTATCTCACATAGAATTGTGGCTTTGCAATTGAAATGAAATAAAGCTTTATTAAATTTGAAGATCCATAGGATTTATTCAAAAAATATTACATTTTCATGAAAAATAAAGATAGACTCTACAAATTAACCAAGCATCAATGGGTCATAATCTTAGAATCTAACATGAATTCAACTAAAAATCCTTTTCCCTAGTATCACAAATTTTGTGCTCCCCATCATCATATCATCTAGCACAAAACTATGGCTTTCCTTAGTTTCAATTTCCTACCCATGAATTTAAATAATTTAGAAGCATGTGTTGGATGTTTTAATCTTGGTTGCAGGTTTGGCTTTGTAGAGAACTTTTAACACATGATGTTGTTACCACTTTTAACTTGGAAAATCATTTCCACCTTCAACATAGAGCATCACATCCACTTTCAATGCATAACATCATTTCTAATTTTGATGCATGATGTCAATTCTCATTTTAACATGGAATGTCATTACTACTTTTAATGCAGAATGTTAGTTCCACTTTCAATACATGAAATCATTTCTACTTTCAATGCACAACATCCTTTATAATTTTAATGTATGATATCATTTCTACTTTCGATGCACAATGTCATTTCTACTTTGAATGTGGAATGCCATTTCTACTTTTAACATGGAATGTAATTTCTACTTTTAACATGAAACATCATTTCTACTTTCAACAGAAAATGTCATTTCTACTTTTAACACATGATGTTGTTTCTAATTCCAATGAATTTTTTAACACTTTAAATGTGTAACATCATTTTCATTTTCAATGCATGACATTGTTTCTACTTTCAAAATGTTCTACTTTCAAAATGCGATGTCAGTACTACTTTTACTGTGGAAAATCATTTATACTTTCAATGCATGATGACATTACCACTTAATGTGGAACATCATTTTCGCTTTGATGTGTAATATTATTTCTACTTTCAACTTTTGATGTTATTTTAACTTTCAATTCTTGGCATTGTTTGTTACATAAAGAGGGGAAGAAAAATAACCATTACTCATGGTGCAAATATTGTTAGCACCAAAAATGAAATGATAGATATCGTTCTCTCGTAAGATTTTAATGCTTACCAAATGTAGTAATTGATCTTTACATTCTTCTTTAGCATTTCCAAATGGACTATTAATGACTACATGCTTCGTCTCTCTATTTTAGCTTTAATGTATCTATAATAGCTTTGATAAAACAACCTTGAAAATGGCTTTAGAATGCTGCTAAAAATTGTAGCTTGGATACTAAGCTAGGTGTTTTGGTTTTATCCTCTTGTGTGTGAACTGGAAATTCTTCCTTTATTTTCCTCTTAACTTCTTCTCTATAATAGTCCTATTTTCTTTTCAAGAAAAAAAAAAGACCTTAGTAATCTTAGCACTGTAAAAGCAACATTCTACACTATAAAATTGATGTGACCTTCATAGTTGTGTTTCTCCTAGATTGCAAGAGAAGTTTTCTTTATCTAATAAACTTGCTTTATTCCCTAGGAAATGGGGAGTGTTTTATGGTGGATGTAGGCTAGCCAATCTATAGTTAAGCCATCTTAAAAAGCTTTGTGTTTTTTTCTCTTTGTTCTACATTGTTGTTCTAGTTTTTTTCCCAAGTTTTATCTTAGGGCTTTCTACTAGTCTTTCCATTAATATCAAATTTGCAAAATTTTTGTAAGACCCTAATTCATCCCTCCCCCCTCTTAGTGCCTTTTGCGTGTTCCTAAAAACAACAGTTGGCATTGGAGCTAGCTTAACACCTCTAGACTTAATACACTATGTTGTGTTCTTTCTTGTTTCTTGGACATAGCACAAAATTAAGGTTTTTCATCCAATAGAGCTTCAGGGCTTAATGATACAAATTATGCATTATGGAAGTTCAAGATGAAGACTTATCTTTTAGCACACAAGGATGACGTCTGGAAGTTAGTTAGTAGATGAACTAATAATTCTATGCATGATGCCCATGCTACGAATGCTTTGATGTATAGCTTGGATAGAGCTATTTATATGAAGATTATGCACCCTTCAATTAGCTAAAGAAATGTGGGGGCATCTTAAAGAAATTTATGAAGGAGATGCCAAGGTAAAAGAGTCTAAGCTGCTAACATTAAGAGTACATTTTAACACTTTGAAGATGGAAGAAAATGAGAATATCAATAGTTTCTTTAGCTAGGTAGATGAAGTTATCAATGAGATGAAAATGCTTGGTAAAACATAGTTCGATGACATTATCTACTAGAATATAATAGTTGTATTATCTAGTAGATTTTAGGCAAAGATTTCTTGCATAGAAATGGGAAAATATTTCTGCTAGATGAATGTTGCTGAGCTCTACAATATTCTTTCAGCCTTTAAAATCCATATTGGTGAAATGAATTTCCTAGTAATAAGGAGAAAATTACCTTTAGAGGTGAAGCTAAAAAGAATGAGGATAATATGAAATCATCCATGTTAGAATCCAATTCTAATAAAGAAATTTCTAATCGTTCTTGGAAGCTCATGTGGCTAAAAAGAATGAAGACTTGTAAACAATTAACAAAATATGTTTCTTGTTATTATTATGGTGAAATAGGTGATATGATTGAAAATTTTCTGAAAAAGAAGAAGGACAAGGAGAATTAGAAAAATTAGACAAATAGGTTTAGGCTAGTGAGCACACAATTTAAGTTTAGTAAATTAAAAGCCTAATTAGCCAAATACAAAGTTAATTAGAGCATATAGAAATATAGAATGTTGAAGAAAATGATGATGATATTTTGACATTAGAACAAGTTGATGAGAATGAAGAGGATTAACCAACCTCAACCAATAAGATAGAAATAGAGCAAGAGACTACACTTGATGATTAATTACGAAGAAGAATGAAAAGGTTTAGATCAATGGTAGATATTCTCAGAACCCTTCTTAAATAAAGGACAAGGAGGAGCAGGGCTAAAACAATAGATCATTGATTATTAGTTTTCTATCTTACTTTCTCCATTCCTCTAACTGTTAGGGAAGTTATTTCAAGTATGGATTTGATGGATTCCATGGATGAAGAGATGAAGTAGATTATAAAGAACAATACTTGGAAGCTATTTCTATGTCCAAAATGAGCTAACATTATTATAACCAAGTAGAGTTTTGAAAATAAGCTAAATGAGCATGATGAAGTAACCTAGAATAAGGCAAGACTAGTAGCAAAACACTTTACATAGTTTGAGGAAGTTGATTATCAAGATATGTTTGGTTTGGTTGCAAGAATATAATCAAGATGTGATGAAGAATGATTTTAGCTTTTGTAGCTTATCGAGGATTTAAAGTTTACCAAATGGATGTGAAATTAGCATTTCTAAATGGAGAAAAAGAGAGACAATGTATATTGAATATCTTGAAGTATACATTATCACAGAGAAGCCAAATCATGTGTATCAACTGCATGATGCCTTATATGGCTTAAGATAAACCCCAAGAATATGATACACTAAGCTTGATTTATACTTAGCTAAAAATATGTATTTGAAAGCTCCTTAATTGTACTCTTTATATCATAAAGGATAGTTTTTAGTGAGCTAATGTTTAGAGGTACACGCCATGGAATCTATGTTTGAGATGTCTATAATATGAGAGTTATCTCATTTTCTTAGCCTACATTTACAATAATGTAGGAATGGAACTTTCATTTTCTAGAAAAAGTATATTTATTAAATGCTTAAGAATTTTGACATAATAGAAGCTAAAACTTGTGCAAATCCTCTTAGCATAAATATACATCTCTACAGAGATGAAGATGGGAAGAACATTAATGCTACACTGTATAGATCCATTGTGGGAAGCTTGCATTATGCAATAGCCAACAAGCCAAATATAGCTTTTATAGTTGGTCTTATTTATAGATATTAATCATATCTATAATAATTTCATAGGATCTAAAATGTATAGCTAGTCATGGGTTATGGTAACCAAGTAGCAAAAATTTTGAATTATAAGCATTTATAGATGCAAATTGAACAAGAAATAAAGATGATTGGAAATCCATTGGTGGAAACTATCATTTTCTCAATGATAAGCTAGTATCATGGATGAGCAAGAAACAAAACTCTGTGGTATTATCATTAGCTAAAGCTAAATATGTTGCAACCTTAGACTTTTGCACATAAATTCTTTGGATGAGGAAAGTGTGAAAGATTTTTATTATAAAATTATTTTACCCAATAATTATTCATTATGATAATAATGCAACTATTTGAATTTCTAAGAATCTAGTTTTTCATGGAAAAAATAAATATATTGAGATTAAATATCATTTTTCTCTAAGAACAAGTAGAGATATAGATAATAAATTTCTCATATATTTCATCCCAAGAATAGAGATTAGATATTTTTACAAAGTCTTTGAACAAAGAAACATCTTTATACCTAAGAACATTACTGGGTATAGCTACCTTACCTAGACATAGATAAGATCTCAAATTTCATAAAGTTCTAACTTAAGGATTTATTATGTGCTAACAAGCTTAGTAACAAAGGGTGTAATAAAGTAGGAAAGTAGGATACTTTCAAGATGTAGCAGAAGAGATAGGAGCCCATGTTGAGTTTCTAGAATCCTTAGAGCCATACCCTATGAACTCACTCATTTCCTCATAGGGATTGTGCCTAGAGGATGATCTTGTTTGTGGCTCCAAGGGATGCATAAACTCTAAGAGGTTATGGATGAAGTATAAAGTCTCAATATCTTTCTTTCTATAGCCTCTTCTTTCTTTTGGTATTTTGAATGCTAAATTCCTTTGTCGCTCATACTCTAGGCATTCTTGCTATTTTTGTATCATAATCCTTTCTACCTATTTACTAAAATTTTCATGGACTTTCCACTCTCCTCTACTTTTTCATACTTTATTTTAGATTGAATATTTACTAAAGCTTGATTCCTCTCTAAGATCCTTTTAATTCATCCAAAAGCTCTTGTTAATGACCATAGCTATGGTGCCTTTTATGTTGTTGCTTGTTTTTTTTTAATTCAATCATACATCTTTTATATTTTCTTCATTCATGCTTATCTCTATGTTTTTTAAGCTTAATCCATTTTACTAAGGGGAAGTTTTCTTTTCACCTTTTTTTTTCTAACAAAAAGGTGGACTATATGATATGTTATTTGATCAGGTATGAGATGTGAAAAAAGTGAAGATGATTTGATTTGATGATTCTCTTTTTTTTATTTCTCAACGTGTATTTTTCTCTGCCTAATTTTTTTCTTTCTTAGCTTATTTTATGCTTATCCAAGTTATTTTTTCATCATTTTTAGATGTTATAAGTTGTAGTGTACTCTTGACTATATGTTAATGATTTTACGTGATTTTTTTTGTAATTTTTTGTAGCTTTTCTCTATTTTTCTTGTGCCTATTAA
The DNA here is from genome assembly GCA_015680685.1 of Gnetum montanum. NCBI lineage: Eukaryota > Viridiplantae > Streptophyta > Gnetopsida > Gnetales > Gnetaceae > Gnetum > Gnetum montanum. Next base: position 199,373 of record MNCI01006151.1, on the reverse strand, counting down.
TTAAGTTATGGTAGTGAAAAGTGAAAATGTTTTCTCTATGTTATGAGCTTGATCATTGTGAGCCATGTTATGATGATTATTACTTGTTCTTATTTGGCTATATGGTTCTCATTCTTGACTTGGTGCTTTAGGAATATATAATCTATATGTATGAGCTAAGTTATTTATGTAGTGTTTTGAGTTTCAAACTACTTTTCATTCCTATCTTCTTGGCTTTGTATTATTCTTCTTTATTGTTTCTCATTCAAACTTATGTGGAGAGCACTCAGAACCTAAAAAAGGGTCAGATTATTAGGTGTTCTAATCTTGGTTGTAGATTTGGCTTTGTAGAGAACTTTTGACATACAAAATTGTTACCACTTTTAACGTGGAAAATCATTTCCATCTTTAATATGGAATGTGACTTTCACTTTCAACACAATATTATTTTGACTTTCGATGCATGATGTCATTTCCACTTTTAACATTAAATTTCTTTACAACTTTTAATGTAGAATGTCACTTCCACTTTCAACACACCATGTCATTTCTAATTTCAATGCATAAAATCATTTCTACTTTTAATGTGGAATGTCACTTCCACGTTCAATACATAATGTTGTTTCTACTTTTGATGCACAACATCATTTTTGCTTTTAACTTGAAATGTCCTTTCTACTTTTAACATGGAACATCATTTCTACTTTTAACATGAAATGCCATTTCTACTTTTAACATGAAACATCATTTCTACTTTCAACATGGAATGTCATTTCCATTTTTAATGAAGAATTTCATTTCTAATTTCAATGCATAATGTCATTTTTACTTTTAATATGGAACTTCATTTCTACTTTTAACATAGAACATCATTTCTACTTTAACATGGAATTTCATTTCTACTCTCAACTTGGAATGTCATTTCCACTTTTAACACATGACATCATTTCTACTTTTAATGATGTTATTACCATTTTTAACACAAAACATCATTTCTACTTTCAACATGAAACATCATTTCTTCTTTCAATGCACAACATCATTATAACTTTTAATGTGGAATGTCATTTCCAATTTCAATGTTTGACATTGTTATCACTTAACATGAAACATCATTTCCACTTTGACATGTAGCATTGTTTCCTCTTTCAACATTTGATATCATTTTCAACATAAATAGGGGATGAAAAACAGTTATTGTTCATGGCCCAAAGATCGTTAGCACAAAAAATAAAAGGAAAAATTGCTTGCTCTACCAAGGTTTCAATGCTTACCAAATATAGTAATTGATCTTCATAGTCTTCTCCAACATTTCCAAATGGATTATTAATGGCTACATGCATCATCTCTCTATTTTAGCTTTAATGTATCTATAATAGCTTTAATGAAACAATCCTAAAAATAGCTTTAAAAATGCTATTATAATTGTGGCTTGGATGTTAAGCTAGGTGTTTTTGTTTTTTCCTCTTGTGTGTGAATTTAAATTTCTTCCTCTATTCTGATCTTTAATGTTTTCTCTTTAATAGTTCTCTTTTATTTTCAAGAAAAAAAGGCTTAATAAACTTAATGCTATAAAAGTAACACTCTACACTATAAAAGTGATGTGAGCCTAGCAGTTGTGTTCCACCTAGATTGTAAGAGAATTTTTCTATGCCTAATAAAATTCCACTATCCCCTAGGAATTGGGGAAAATTTTAAGTGTATGTAGGCTAGCCAATCTAGTAGTTGAACCAACTTAAAAAGATCTGTATTTTTTCTCTTTGTACCACATTACTATTCTATTTTTTTCTAAGTTTTATCTTAGGGCTCTTTGCGGGTCTTTCTACCAATCTTTAATTTGAAAAATTTTTGTAAGGCCTTGATTTACCCTTCCTCCCCTTCTCCCCTACCTCTCACTTCCTTCTACATGGTCCTAGAAACAACATATGTTGGCAGGAACCATATGTACCTAATCTTTAAATCTATATGGAAGAAAAACAAGTCATAAGCTAATATAAAAATTAAGTAATCCAAATTTCTTTTCCTTCCAAGGAAAATCCAACATTCCAAAAATAAATAAATGAAAAAAAATTAGAAACATTTGTAATTAACAAACCCATATGGAGCTTTTTGTTATATATAGAATATTTTCATTCCAGTTGTTAGAAATATAGTAGAAAATGTTATATAAATTCATTGTATACGTGACCTTACTATATTATTGTAAAAAAATACTATTCTAAATTCTTATGCTTGGAATTTTCAATTATGATGTATAAGTATATTTATCTTTATATACCAAATAGGTTTACAAAATCACTTTGAAAAATATAGAATTCTTTATTACATTTTAATAAACCTAAATCCTAGCCTTATATATGATTGATTATGGTTTTATTGAGTTGAGTATTCTAATATGCTTATGAATAGTTTTTGTTATGAAACTTATCCATTGAACTAATAAAATAAATCACTAAATAGACTAGTATTAAATATGAAATAACTATAAAATTATCAATTAAATCCACAAGGTAGTTAGACCATGCAAGAGGATACTTTCATAATAATGTAAAGTAACGAGAAGAAGGATAGCTAATCATTTTATCAAGATTGCATTAGGTAGAAGAAAAGACATAAGGTAAAATGGTAGTACAGTCAATGACCAATTAAGTTTCAACACCCATAAAGTAATTGGGTAGCACACAAGCAAGTACTTTTGTAGTCATAAAAACTAAGGAGGAGAGAGAGCCAGATTATTAAGCTTGCTTGCATTAGGTAGAAGAGAAGACAAAATGTAAAATGGTAGTCTAGTAGGTAAATAATTAATTTTCTTAGACAATAATTCAAAACCCCAAAAAATAATTCATTCAACACATAAGATCTAGATCAATGCCATATAAAAGGGGAAGGCTATTTCAATCATTTGTTCATATATTATTATGTTAAAGCATAAATTCCATTAAATAGAATATTTATTATTCATATTAATGAGAGAGCGCATGATGTAGCAACATGAATAAGAAACAGTTGGTTGTTCAAGGTTATTAGAGATACATATGCAAACTATTGTTTGCTTACATTTTAGAACATGGTTATAAACACATGAACAAGGTTACAATAAGGTCATTTGATCTAATGCCTATAGGTCCTCTTGAAATAATAAAATAAATTGCAAAATAGAAAATTATTAAATAAGTATATAACTATATTTGATATTACTGTTATCCAATGGTAATCAGTAGATGATAAACAAAGACAATGTGATCATTTAAAATGACCTTAAAACATAATATATTCTGTATCATAAATAAAAACAAAAAACATTGAATACTATTTATAGGTTATTCATTAGAACTTAATAGCTTCTCAATGCTGAATTCATCACTAACACAAATTACAATTAATGGTAGTAATTTCCTAAGAACATAATCATCTCTATTATTATTTAGATCATATTAGATGGCTTGAATAAAGTTTCCTTTGTCCAATGATAGCAACACCCTCTCGTATGTATTAATTGTCATATGTCTAGAAAAAGTGTTGTAAAGACTTTTGAAAAATTGGAAGCAAAGTCCCTTTGCAATAAATTTTTTTGCATTAATTGTCATATGTCTCGAAAAAGCGTTGTAAAGACTTTTGAAAAATTGGAAGCAAAGTCCCTTTGCAATAAAGTTTTTTGCATTGTATTTGACACCAAATAAATTTAGGCTTGGTATGGACATTCTTGATGAGGTAGTTTGTTATTCTTTCTACATTAGCTAATTGCATTGAAGACTAGAATGCATATTTAATTCCTTCCTTCTTTAATTGGGTGAGGAACTCATGCACACTAGGTCGAATATAGTAAGACTTTATTCCAAGCATGACATCATTTTTGCTTTTGTAATTCCTTAGTGCATTTCCATTTGAAAAATGTGTATCCTTCAACAATACTCCATTTACATTCAATATAAATATTTTTCTTATATATATATATATATATATCTGTAAGTATCCACTATACATGCATAAACTAATTGTACATTTATTTCAATTCTGCAAATATTATAATTGATTTTTGAATTTAAAGATATTGGTAATGCATGTCAGAAAGTATAATAATAATTATAATATGAATGAAAATTATTTAATATTATAAAACATTAATATGATACTGAATAAAAAAATTAATATTAAAAAAATTGTTAAATAAGAGATAAGAAAATGTAACAAAATACATTTATTTAATATGAGAAAACCATGTTGCATGCTAGTCCAACACATTTAATATATTGCATAGGATTCTCCTTCTATACAATGGTACATTTGATGCCTAAAATGATATCTTTCTATGACATGGAATGCATATTACATAAAGTAAGATAAGAACCATAGTCATATTGATTTCTCTATTGTGATATATTTCTTTTAAATAAATGTCTCCATAATTCACAATGGAATTATCCTTCTATTCAGATTACTACGTTGCACCTCAAGGAACTTGTATATAATATTAGTCCACTCACTACATTCATTATCATCATTTAGAGGATCCATGATTAATATTAAATTTGTAATGATATCAACAATAATCAGTATCGAATGAAACATACTTCTTCCAATCTTGATGTTCACTAGGAAAAATATTTTTTGGTAGCTATTAAATGCAATTCCTTTGTGTTTTATCAATCTTAAAATATAGTATCTCAATTTCATCTCCCTATCTTCTGACTTATATGTTTTTCTTTATTTTGATAGCATTAACAAATCAAAAAAAATAATATGTGGATCAAAATTTTAGAATTGATTACATCTTTTTGAAATAGTATTTTAATATTATGTCCTCTATCTACTATTTTTGTTTTAAACTTCTTAAATAATTTTTATGATAGCATTGCCATCCATTACAACCAGCACCTCATTATAGTAATTTAGCAAGAACACTGCATTATAAATTTCTACATCATCTCCACTTTGAAGTATTTTTTAATGCCTCTAATCGACAAGAATTAAAGCACACATGTTAAGTTATTGGACATTTTCTAAGATGACATATATCAATAAATTAAATAATATAATATTCTTTTCTATCAGTAATGCATAATAAAACTTGACTATTTTATTACGTTTTTAATTTATAATGATATGATGCAATAAAATCTAGAATCATACTTTGTTTTGTTGACCTTTTGGTATGTCAAAACCTTAAGGAAAATGGAGAATAAGGATGTTTGTGTGGTTGTTGTGTTTGTAGGACTTGGATTAAGATAAGAAGGCATGTGGAAGTTCAAGAACATGAACAAGGAATGAAGATTTTAAAAGTGTAAAGGGTGATACAGAGAGTCACCTCTAGGAAATAGTAGATGTCTTAGCATAATTGAAGGCAACACATGAGAAGAAGTCTTTGGAAAACTAAAAATATCTTTTTGTAGAGAAAGAAGTTTTTGATGAAAAGAAGACATTTTTCCAAAATGAAGGTCCATTACAAGAAAATGTCTTAGTCTTAGAGAAAACATCTCTAATGATTGTTGGTTAGCTGTTGCATGAATTCCAAGATGATTTTGGAAACATATTAGCTATAAGAAGACTTCATTTTCATTGGGGAATATGTAAACATTGTGTACCATCAAGTGTTATTATCAAGAAATCATTGTATACATCATTCTCTTATTATTATTTCTCATTGTACTATCTTTTGTCTATTGTAAGTGATCAAAGTGAGTTGTACCTCAAAGTAAAAGGATAGAAAAATTTAGTTACATGTTTTCCTGTAATTATTGTTCTCTTTTGTTGCCCTGTAGGGTTGATGTGCTTCTTGTGATAAGGTATTGATGAGTTGCGATATCGCGTATGCAGTATCGCATTCCTGATATCGCAGCCCATCTCCAGTTCTATAAATAAGAGGTGGCATTCCCTTGTTTCTCCATCTAGGTCTAGACCTTAGCCAAACTATAGCAATTTTCCCATTCCAGAGTTAGAATAATTTCCATGTGCTCGTAGTAGGAGTCTCAAAGTGAACAGATCTTTATTCGAGAAAATTGTACCTGAGCACACATTGGTGTACAAAAATAAAGACGAACTTTCTGATAAACCTTGCAGCACTTGGACTAAGCTAAATAAGATTTAATTACTATTAAATGTTCAACTATTTTCCTAGATAATTAAATCTCTTTTAACCTTCAACTCTCCTAGTTAAGTGCATTCAGTACGACCGCTTCAAGTACGTGTGTAACGCTTGGTAACCTAGTAACGAGTAGCATTTGGTAATCCTAGTAGCGTTACATTAGTTCAGGGTGTGTGCAGCAAGTGGGAAGGGATATTGGTGCTAGGACCATTAGAACTTAGTTAATGAGTAGTTAATTAAATTTAGTTACTTAGTCTCTTTACCCTTCCTCATTAGCATAGGCGTTAAAAAGATAAAGATATAAAAATCACATACCTCAAACTTACTTAACCATACAACTATGAAAATACAAGTAAGTTTAGGAAAACAACGATTGATTAACCTTAAGTGTTCCATGAGGCGCATAAACACTTAGTCCTTGGAGTTCAACTGGATTACGCATGTAATGCTTGTATTTGTATGGTTGAGTGTAGGGGTACCTCACCACTCATCAGGTATTTTACTTGAGCTTGTCAAGATCATGTGAGATTGAGTGTTAATGTAGTGCCACAACACTCTTGAATGGAGCTCAAGTTGTAAAGGTTGTGGAATCCTAGAAACCACATTCTAAGCTTGTTGGAACCTTGTGGGGTTAAGTGGATTCATGGCATTGAATCACTCTAGAGAGGAGCTTAGGACTTGTACAAGGTGTGGTTCCCTTCAAAACATATTTTTATATTGTTGGAATCTTGCAAGATTGAGAGATTTCACAATGATGAAACTCTCCTTAGTGGAGCTTAAATCTTGTAAAGGTTGTGATGTCCTCTAAACCACATTTTTGAAGGAACATAGTTTGGAGGTGTGTAAGTGATGTACCCTCTAAGTGTGGAGTATCCAAGTTGGGGAACCATATAAAATTTGATGTGCTTTAGTGTTGAAGAATTTTTTGATTTGCAAAACTTATTCATTTATCCCCTCTTATAAGTTCAATGATTCTCAAGTGGTATTAGAGCTTGGTACTCTTGCACTCTACATCAATCTTCAAGAGTGAACATGGAAAGGGTAGTCAACATCAAACACATCTAGACAAAGAGACTAATGTGTGAAACACCACTAATTTTGGGCTCCAAGATTTCAATGGCAGATTGATCTAAGTGTTAAAACTTGGATAATTTTTTCTAAGTTTTGTGTCATGCTGTGCAACATAGATAGCATAGCACACTGGAAGTCCTAATGTTTGCAAAATGTTTCTAAGTCTACCTACTACACTCCATAGCACAGCTAGTGTAGCACATACTTTCATGGCCAATATACACAAACATCAAGCTAGAAGTGACCAAGGTTTACTTGGGATGGACTAGATAGTTTGGAAAATTTTCTATCTCCCAGATTGTTAGGCTTGCTACACTTTCTAACTTGCCTAGCTTGACACATGTCTTGGTTGTCAGTCCACCCAAGTACTAGGCTAGGACTTATCAAAGTTGCTTAGCATGGAAAAAATAGTTTGGATTATTTTCTATCCTTTGGGCCTATCATGCTCTGCTACACTACACAACATAGCCAACATGATAGGTTTTAGGGCCAAATTTTTCCAAGTGTTGAACAAGAAATCTATCAAGCTATCTAGACATGGAAGATACATTTAGCAATTTTCTGACTTTTGAGGTTGCTTGTCCTACTACACCCTGGAGTGTGATTAGCGTGCCATGAAGAAACATTACAAATTTTGGCAAAGTTCATCAAAGTACTTATGCTATGCTCTGCTATGCTACATAGCGTAGACATCGTGACAAGCCAAAAAATTGCAAAAATTTTCTAAGTATTCACGCTACACTCCATCACGCTATGTAGTGTAGATAGTGTGACACTTGGAAAATGCCTTCGAATGCTTCTGGAAGCTCCCAGAACTTGGCATCGACCTTCATTTTAGTTATGATGTCCTTCCATTAGCTAGGATTAGTAGTTTTCTTTGCTTTTGCACCCTCCATTAATCCCCAAAATTGTTCCTATGCTTGACCGTACTTGGAAGAGGGGGAAGACATAGTCCCAGAGTGTAGACTCCAAGTTGCATTTGTTTTGGCATTATTTGTAAGTACATGGTAGTCCTTCAGACTCTAGCACATGTAGTCCTAGTGGTGTGGTCATAGTTTGGTAGATTCTTAGTTCCTGTTCCTATCCTGCAGAGCGTTACACTTTAGAATAATAGTTAGAGCTTGACATTTTGAGCATAACATGTCAGCGTGAATCATCCATGCCCATGCTACATGGGACGTAGGCCATGTGGCATCTAGCCCACATCTCACGTCAACCCTAGCCCTATGAATACCCCAATAAGGAGCATTTTAGAGGTTGATCGACAAATCATTTTAAGCATCAAGCATTAGAGCACTATTAGCATCTTCATCACTCTTGCACTTGAGCATCTGAGCTTGACACTTGGTTGAGTACTGTGATAGTCTTCCTTGTTACTGCACAGTGTGACGACTGTAAGCCTGATAGGTCTAGCCTCCTTTGCAGCTACTAGCACCATGTTTGTGACATTGCAGAGACTATGACCGCACCACTACACTACCGCTATGCTTATCTAACACTACGTACCAGCTTCAAACATCATTTAATCAAAAGTTATGCACCTCGATCTTTCGGCAGTGCATTTATCCACCCTCAAACTCTAATTCTATATTTTCAACATTTGTTTCAAATTCCTCAACATTTAATTTTTGTGCTTTCTTCTACTATCAATACACATTCACATATCCACATTACATTACATTCTATTCTTGCTCACTGTCCTGGCTCCCGCATGAAGCTCACTAAATCTCTATTTACAAATAGTTATTATTACACCATGGAAGTCCTTGTCTGATCGACAAGACCGTTCAGGGCATCTTGTCTCTATTTCTCTCAGCATGGCCCTTGCACGGATTCAAGGTTAGACTATACATCTATGGACCTCTTGGTGTTCCAGCCATCGACATTTTCAAACATCATAATTTTTGGCACTAGAAGGAGTGCCTCCCATTCCTTCTATGTGCCACAGGTAGTCCCACATGCTTTCTATACTCCCATCACTAGCAGTAAGCTAGCATAGACATAACACCCCTATGGACCTACCAGGGTAGTAGCTAAATCATAGGCTAGTGCAAGAGTTGTCTACATTTCAATTGGTGTAGATTGGTCCTAGTTGATGGTTCTCCTGGAACCCTATAGGATGGAAAGCCCAAACTATTTACTAAGTCAAGCTCTAAGTGTTTTGTAGAGCATGACACCTTGTGAGTGTAATAATCCCTTAGAGCATGACAAGCATAATAACAAAGATAACCATTTTTTTACTGTTTCCAGACTTAGCCATTTTTTCCCATTTTCTTTATAGTTTTCACACTTAGCCACTTTATCTTAGAATTTTCTATACTTAAACATTTTTGGCAAGCATCACTTTTTCTCTCGTCTTTTCTTACATAATGAAAATGAACCTTGTTAACACCTCATCTACTACCTTGAACTTGAAGTTTGCCTACCCCATGCAACACGTGGTAGACATTGAGAAACCACTTAGCCCAATGTGGCCACAACAATAGTATGTTAATCTTCCAAACAAACGATGCTTGATGATGAACAATACAACTTTTTGTGTACAAAGATTCAGGTGAGCCTACCATTGGACCATCAAGAAATGGAAGAAAAGCATAATTTTGAAATTATTCATTGAAATGGAAGGGAGTTCCTTCCTACCCATGGCATGGTCAAACCACTCACTAAATCCTTCAAATGGATTTTGGATCAACGCATGAAGATGAGTGGGCTAAAAGAGTAGGATTCAACATCTAACTATGATGAAACCATGCAAGATAGGCAGGAGGAGTTCGAGTCCTATTCTGACAGTGGCATCCTAGTCTATGTCTTAGCCTCATAGTCTACATCTATATTCCAATTACACCAATCATAGTCTTCTACCTTCTTTGAGGTAGTTGTGATGCTTTCGCAGTGTAAAACTTTGTCAGTGGTAATTAACTACCTAGTCCTGTCTATGCAACAGAATGCAGGATGTTTTTCCCCTTTTTCCTTTTTCATTTCCTTGTAGTCTATTCAACCTTCCTAGCTAGTGTCTATGACACCAACGCTACCATATGTGCATACCATGCCCATATCGCAGCCAAAAATAAGTCACATTTCCATTATCCCAACTGTATCAATCCCACCAACAACAATAACTCCAACCTCAACTACATGGTGGGAAGCAACATCTTTACCTACTATTCAATTGTCCCAGATGTCATAATACACATAGTCATAAATGTACCAAGCATCACATATGGCACAACCTACTATAGGGCTGTGGATCGCTTCGACGGTACCACCAACAACACAACTGATGCAACCCTTTGCAACATCCTTGAGTGTGGACCAAGCATTTTAGCTTATTCAAACGTTCACTAAGGAGGTTAGGTGGCTTAAAGTAGCCAACTCAGAGATAGTCCATGTAATGGGCTTCTATCAGTATGATTCCACTAGCCCCACCATTCCTTCGCTTACATTGCTTCCCGGGGTTAAACTTCCCCAATTCATGAAATACAGCATTGAGGGTGACCTAAACGCTCATTTAGTTACTTTCTATTTTGAGTCCTTGTTATTGCAAGCATGGCCACATTCAGTTATCCATGGCTTTGCCATGTCTCTAACCAAAAAATCTTTAGATTGGTATCACATGCTTCCTTGAGCATCCATTTCAACTCTAGAAGAGTTGTTAAGCCACTTTGTAACCCACTTCAAGTATAACTTGAAGTTAAAAACTACATTGGACCAACTTAAGAACATTAAGCAAGAAGTGCTAGAGCTAGTGCAAAAATTTATACAATGTTGGAGTACCTCTCTAAATGAGATTCATGAGACAATCGCTAAAACCCACTTGCTAGCTATTTTGAAAGGCATAGTAAATGATTTCATTAAATTGAAGCTATATTATTTCACCCTGCATTTCCTTAGCCAAGCTTTCGCTCAAATAAAGGACATGCAAGAAGTAACAGAGTCCAGCAAGGATCTAGCTTACATAGCCTACAAGAATGTAGATGCAAAAAGAGACAAGGAAAAGGGGAAAGCCATGACAACCACCATGGTAGCTATGGTTGATGAAGCCAAGCCCAACAACAACAAGCAGGTAGTTAAGGCACCTAAGGCCTCGACAACTACCAAAAAAACATCAGGTTCTAGTAATGTAAGAACCAACCAACCTACATCGTCAGTGACCACAGGGCAAGCTCCCCCAAGGCCAAACTTTTAACACAAGGATTGCTGAAAATATACCCTTGTGCCAATCAAGCCATCAGAACTTTTGGTTCAATTGCTTAGTGCTGGCCACATTCAACATAAAAAGATTTTAGAGGATGCTTGCAAATGCCATGAGGGGTATTACAAGATCCTTCAAGACCCCTCTGCAGCTATGCCCAATGAGCCTCTGGTACCCAAAAATTTTAGGCTAGACCAGTTCTGCTACTAACATCAGTTGCACGACCATGATAGAGATTACTGCCTAGCATTGAAGGATGATATCCAACACATGATCAATTAGTGAAAGCTTGTTCTTGATGAAAGTAACCTTATCCAGCTAGAGAACTAGTCCATGAATGTCTATAGGAACCCATTAAATGCTAGTAGTGTAGGATATATCATTAATGCTATTAATGTTGATGATGACACAGAGCTAACACATGAATCATTTGTGGTCTATGTATCCTCTAGTGACGTTGAAGCCTCAGCATCAACTAGGCCACAAGCCCCCTTCATCATCAAGGCACCACCTTGGGTGCTCGTGACACCCTTTGTGATTAGGGCTTCATAGCACATTATGGCAACACACAGACACCTTTTTTCATAAGGGTGCTAAAACATGCAGACCCCCCATCTACCTAGGGTCTGGTGGTGAGGACCACATTGCAAGTTACTAGCTTGAAGAGATGTGATGAGCATTTGGGTAATAAGATGGCTAGGGAATGCACCAAGCTAGGTCCCCCTAAGCCTACCCCCTATCAGCAATTCCCATGGCCCCGTCGCCTAAAGCCACAAACATAGACAAGTACATGCAACAAGCAACCACCAAAGCTCAAAGGCCTATTGCCCAACCAAAAGCCAAGTCTCCTCCTCCTCAGGAAATCTATCTCTTAGTGAATATGGAGGAGATAAAAACCACCAAACAATATGATGGTGGAAAATATTTTCTAGATGCACTCGCATAGGTCAAGCAAGCTCTAAAACAAAATAACACAACTTTGAGCTTGTACGATTTGATTATGACCTTACCTGTGCATCGTGAGCCTTTGGTTCACATGTTGGCATCCATTCATATTAAGGAAGACATGTCAGCAGAGGAAAAGACTATTCATGTCTTAATGCTCCCACCTGCAACCGAAGAACCAATGTCAACACTCTTGACCTTTCATGATGAAGTGATAAAAGCTGACCTTGAGAAGGGTCAAGTAATCACTACACCCATGTTCATAACAATTCATGTGGGTTAGTACAAGATTTGTCAGGTGCATGTCGATGATTGGGTAACAACCAACATCATCCTATTCCCAGTTGTTGATAAGCTTGGCCTAGTAGATCAAATCAGGCCAACAAAAATGACCTATTTAAAGTCCTTAAATGGAGCATGTAGGGTTGTCAAGGGAATAGTTAGAATTGATTTCATGGTAGGGAAGCAATTCCCCATTAATGCAGAGTTCATTGTGTTTGAAGAGATGCCCAGATTTAACCTAATCATAGGGAGATCTTGGTTAGCCCAACTGAGGACTATCTCTTCACCAATCCACCAAGATATCCACTTACCTTATGAGGCTAGATAAGTGGTGATCTTTGGTGACAACATGGCCCCTTGGGCCATCAACAATGTAGACATTGAGCAAGGGTCATAGGTAGAAATCTTTGAAGATACACCACTTATTTGCAATGAAAGTTGATGTTGTTTGGCCGATGAACCAAGCAAAATGAGTGATCCTCAAGAAAGCTCTGTGGGTAGAATTGCCTTTTGTGATGGTAGATGATAGCCTAGGGGAGTATTGCCTTGTGTCTCCTAGGCCTTACACACTACCTAACCCACATCGGGTTAGGAAACATCTGTGCGATTAGGGCATGTCCTTAACTTGCTTGCTCATCTAACTTATCTTTAGTCCCTTTTTTCTATATAGTTTCGGTGTGCATTATGTTTACTTCTTGCCTTAGTTATGCTTTCATTTCTCCAAAAAAAGAAAAAGAAAAAAAAAACAACTAGTGAGTAGCCTCATTCTTGCCCCTGATGGCTAACCAATACCTAGTGTAGTCAATCTCAGTCATACGCCAGCTATCGTCTAGTTTATCATGGGCCACCAAGAAGTCATATTGCAACTGTAAATCTTCTAGTTAGGCTACCTGGTTCACCTTCTACTCCCAAAGCTCTTGTACTTGTTTCCAGAGCTCCTCATTCATGCACTTACACTCCCACAATGATCGTGCCAAGTGCAGCGCACATTTGCTTGCCTTGTCATATATATGATGAGGCACCTATTCTACCTTAGGAGAAAACTCAGGTACAACATCAACTTGGACTACCCTTCGTGCGTCCCACTTGAGTTGTGAGCCTGTTACACCAAAAAGGGGAAATATTAGTTGTAAGATAAAGGCATAAAAAAAAACACAACAACAAAAAATAACAACACAAACATACCTATCTCAAGATCTATCTATTTCAGATAGTCGATTATGTCATGCACTATGCCTTGCATGAAGGTAAATATGTTTGAAGTTTTTGTCCATAGTTGTAAGAGGAAAGTGGATGTAGATTTAGGACACTTAGCAGAAGTATCACTTGCTATAAGATAAATCATGTTAGCATTATAAAAAAAACATAAAAAAAAGAAGAGAGAGAAGAAGGAGAGCAAGAGCATTATGAAAATAATGGTGCAAAGCTCCTACCTAGCAAACCCTCAGGGGTAAGATTAGGGGGATCGCCCATCTACAAATCTTCAAACAAATGATCAAAATTACCATCCTCGAATAGCAGCCCCTCCTCTTCAAGTTGCCTCAAGATTTTGGTAGTGTCTTTGTTTGTCTTGTGTCCCTCTGGTTGATGGACATCCTCCTCTAAGGGCTCATCTTCCAGGGCAGGGGCCTCTTCACCTATGCTGCACAAACCTAAGTTAGAACACTTCTCTAATGAAAAAATATATGTAATAATATATATATATAAAGGAAATATACTAAATAATGTATACTTACTGACAAAATTTGATTGTGCATCATTAAGTTCGAGGTGTAGCTTCTTGCCCCTTTTTTCAATTTCATGCATGGGCTCCTCTATGGGGTGAGGCTTCTTGATTTGCATCTTCGATCTCATCATCTCAACAATGAGTTGTGCCCCCCTCACAGTGTTACCTATGTTGATGGGAGGAGCCTCTATAGCAGTGTCATGCACATGGTAGGATGGCCCTGCTTGGCCCTTAGTGGGTAGTGAAAAGGACTTACCAATAGCCTCTGGGAGGTCCTGTGACTGTGTCATACAAAATAGATGGAAGATCCATGGCTTGGATATCTGGGTGCAATCTTGCACCATCCATAACCCATTTTCATAGACCACTAGGAATTCCACAAACCTACTCAAGCACACTACAAAAAAGGTAAAATGTATATGAGAGCATTCCTTGAGGTTATTGCAAAGTTTGATTATTTCAGCTCATAGGCCATTAGGAAGGTACTTGGCCTAATTGTATTATATTCCCTCTATTACATCCCTCATGACCCAAGCCTACTTTACCCCAAGGACCTTTTCTTGAAAAAGTAGCTTATGGAATGCGTGAGCCTAGAAGATGGGATAGAGGTGTTGGGATACCATTAATTTTACCTACTTCATGGAAATTCCCTTGCAGCCTTTCTCAGTGCCTAGCCGCTCTTTAATGTACCCTCTATGGTTTAGCTCCTTATTTTTTCTTTCACCTATAGGTAGATCTTCAGAGGGGACACCAAAGAGATCCGAAAAGAGGTCATCCATGATCTCAAAGATCACCAGCACATTGTGAACCTACATGCAGAAACGATTGACACTCTACGTGAAAGAATTGACGAGGGCAATCTTCTTCACTATTGGGATGCTTGGGTTCACAACCATGAATAGGTCCAAGAGCCCATGTCATTGAAAATTTTGGGTTATCCTTGCTAGGGCATCATTGCACAACCAGCACTACGAATTGTCAACCTCACCATACTTGAAAAGAAGATTGGCCTTAGTGCATCTTGAGATAATCACTAAGACCTCCTTAGACTTGGCTGCAGCTGCAATAAACAAAAGTAGAATTAGAAATGTGATGAAAATGTAAAAAAGTACATGAAAATAAATGGGTGATACAACTTACTTGGCACAAATGGTGTGGGGAATGGTGGTACTAGGATGGAGAGTTCTTCTACACTGGGTATCTAGGATGTCCACTCAACATCCAACTAGCCAAGATCTTAGTTCACATAGGATTTGGAGTACCTAGTAGGCTAATTCATCATATCATATCTGCCCCAATTTTTCCTATGATACTAGCACACATGTTCTCAGTAGATAAGAACTCTTGTAGGGATGTTTGGACCAAGGCTAATATCCCTTGTCCATTGTGAAGGTTGTTTTCATCAACAAAAAATCTAGTAATAGGCAAAAAGTAGTAAACATCCCAAGTCATGAAATAAATAAAATTAAAATCATTATGGTAGGGCTCATCCTCCAATGTGATAAACTCTTCCAGGTGGATTCTAGAAGATCGTGCCACATGGTGGGCAAGGAATATAGTGTTGTACTTAATCTCCCAAATCCAAGATAATAGCTTGAGGCCTCTTGGGCATTGGCTCAAGCTCCCTGCCCCTTCGTCTTCAGTAGGTTCATTTGACATGTATTTCAAGATTCTCAAATTTGCTCCAAGAAATAACATTTCAATTAGGACACCTGCTACTTTAGTAGACAAGTGTGATCATGTGATCACACTGAAGTGGTGAAGTAGAAACTCTAAGAATTATTGTGCATCCTCTTGAAACCAAACTGCCTAGTAACCTATGCGTGCATGTGGTGTGAGGGCATTGGGCATGGGATCACTCATACAACACAAGATCCCTACTAGTTTCATCATGATGAGGCAAGTTTCAGTAGGACCCTACAATATCACAGGAAGTGAAATCATCAATATTGGAAAAGGGTAATAAAAACAACAAAAGTAATAGACAAATGATGCATAATAACATAAAATAACATAAAAACATAAACTAACACTTACAGGTTTTTCAAAAATTACAAAAAAAAATATTTATTTAAAAATTTTCTAATTGTTGGTTATGCTCCTTGCAGAGCATGACACTTTCAAAACAAAACTTTTTCTAAGTGTTTTTCATGCTCCTACGGAGAGTGACAACTGTGGAACAGTGGGCAAAAAATTTTGAAAAATTTTCCAAAGTGTTGGTCACACTTCCAAGGAGCATGACAACTATAAAATAATTAGGAAAAAAAATTGAAAATTTTTCTAAGTGCTAGTTAAGTTGCCAGGGAGTGCGGAAATTGCATAATTATTGGAAAAAAGTTACAAAAAATTTCAAAGTGTTGGTCATGCTCCCAGAGAGTTTGACAACTACAAAAGTTGCAAAAATTTTCAAAGTGTTGGCCATGCTCCCAAGGAGCATGAAAACTGCAAAATGTGAAAACATTCTTCAAGTGTTGCTTGGGGTCCCAGAGAGTGTGACAACTATAGAATATGCAAAATTTTTCAAATAATGAATGTAGCAGTGCCAAAATTTTTCTTACTTTTTGTCACACTCTTAGGAACACCCAAAGATTGATAGCCATGATCCTTAACCACCTCAGCTAAGTTATATCCCATGATGTGGGATATATATAAAAAAATCCTTCTCCTACACCATGGCACGGGACACACCCTATCCCATTCCACCGCATGGGACATACAGAAAACCCTGTTCCATCCCATTGCATGACACACACAAGAAACCCTTATTATGCGATATGGAATGCAAGGCACCCAAAACCCTCATGATGTGCTATGCTAAGTGGTATGTGTAAAACCCCAATTCTGTCTTGTGGTGTAGGACATTACAACCTTGATCCATCCCACAACATTGAATGCTTAGAAACCGTTACCTAGTGCCACAATGCACAATGCCCTCAAGCCTTTAATCCTTCAAAAATATAAAGAAAGAGAGATCCATGGTGCACAATACCTCCCTAGCAATAGCATAGTGGCCATGGCAGTAATCTCTTCTCATAGGAGATCACCTTACAAACCCCCAAAATCCAAAGCCCAAATGCATAAGTAGGAAGGAATGAAAAATTATGATTGCAGCATGATGGGCTACCTAGCAGATGGCATTTCCTAGTGTTCCTCAATGTCTTCCCTAGGAAAACACTGCAGGGTATCCTCACCTTCATCAACATTGGTAAGATCAGGGTGTTTACGCTTGATCCTACATGCCATCCTCTTGTTGTCACACTTTGGCTCTCCTATTGTCATGCTCTGGCATCCTCTATGATCATTACGCTCTATCTTGGTTGCGCTATGCTTGGATGACTATTGGCTCTAATAATGAAAATCACAAGTAAAAGCTCTATTTATACCCTTCAAGGTCAAATGACATGCCACCCTTCCTGGACATCCCGTGTCCCATGCATAACGTAGAACATCCTATGTCCTGTGCAATGTAACACCTAGAGTTAGAAAATTTTTCTAAATTTTTTAGCTTTTTACACTTAGAAATTTTTTTTTACATTTTTTTCTACTTACCTAATGAACGTTCAACTTGGCCCCATGTTTCAAACCTTCCAGGATTTTCTTAGACTTACACCCCATGCAGAGTCTATGGTTCGTTATGATCTTAAACTAGCAATTTTGTGACCAATCAAGGTCATAGGAAAGAATAAAAAAAGAAAAAAAATATAATAAAATTTATTTAAATAAGTCACTTTAGATATTTCATAGTTAATTCTCATAGCATTGTCTTCCTTATTTTATACACTTTGCTTTATTAAAAAAAGTGTCGCTTGACATTTTTCTGGTTATTTTGTAGGATCTCTTGAAAAATGAATGCATATGAGAGTCTTCATTCACCCTTAGTCTTGACTAGACCTTATGGAAAACTCATGAGATGATTCTCATAGCATTGTCTTCCTTATTTTATACACTTTGCTTTATTAAAACAAGTGCCACTTGACATTTTTCTGGTTATTTTGTAGGATCTCATGAAAAATGAATGCATATGAGAGTCTTCATTCACCCTTAGTCTTGACTGGACCTTATGGAAAACTCATGAGATGCATAAACACCAAATTTTTGGACTTTGAACTAATTATTTATGACACCAACATAGCATCCCTAGAGACATCACTAGATTGGCCAGAACATCTAGTTCAAGCTCTAGACTTAGAAGTAGGCGACATGATCGGGGATCCCCTCATAGAAGTCCCTATAACAACATGCAAAGATGAGGTGAAAACATTAAAACTTATTTCCTTACTAGAGCCTCAAATCCAACAAAGCATCTCTAAAGTCCTTAGTGACAATGTCAAGGCATTCGCATGATCTTACGAGGACATGTCAAGCTTAGACCCACGTATAATACAACATAACATTATCTTAGATCCACACGTTCAAGTTGTTAAATAAAAGGCTCATAAAATCAAACCTAAGGTCACATTGGCCATTCATGATGAGATCACTAAGCTTTATAAAGCTAGTTTCATTTGGGCAGTTGATATACAGACTGGGTTTCGAATATCGTAGTTGTCCCCAACAAAAATGGAGGCATATACATTTGCATAGACTTGTGAGACCTAAGCAAGGCAACCATTAAAGATGATTTTCCATTGTCTAGTATTGACCAATGCATTGATACTACGGTTGGTCATGCCTTGTTGTCCTTCATGGATGGGTTCTCAGGGTACAACCAAATTTGCATCAACCCAGAGCACCAGCTTACTACTACTTTCATGACCCCTTGGGGTACATTTTGTTACACAATGATTCCCTTTGGACTAAAGAGCGTAGGAGCAACATATCAACATGTGATGATGTACATCTTTAGCGACTATTTGTTAGAGTTGCTCAATAATTATGTTGATGACATAGCGGTTAAGTCTAAAATGGCTCATGACCACGCGAATGACTTGGATTGTGTCCTCAAATGTTACCATAGACATAACCTTAGGATTAATCCCAAAAAGTGTCTTTGGCATCAAAATTGGTTGCATGTTATGCTTTATAGTATCAAAAGTAGGAATATGTGTAGACCCTGACAAGGTCAAGGCTATCATCGACTTGGCACGACTAGCAAAATTTAAGGTGTTACATGGGTTACAAGGTAGGATAAAATTCATACATCAGTTTATTGTGAAGTTAACTAATAAGTTACAAATAATGTAACACCTAATTAAAAAATGGGTTAACTTTGAATGGACAACTCAATGTCAAGAGGCATTTGACAACCTCAAAAAGGAGCTAGCTCAATTTCCAAGAGTCTATCCTCCACAAAGAGATAAATCTTTCTACATTTACCTTGCAACCTCAGACACGTCCATTGCTTCCTTGCTTTGTCAAAAGCGAGATGATGGCTCTAAGGTTCTTGTTTACTACTTAAGCCATGTGCTAATAGAACCTGAGGAAAAAGAAAACAATGTGGAGAAGAACTATCTTGCCTTAGTATTTGCACTTAAAAAGTGGAGACACTACCTTTTCCGCAATTAACTTAATGTCATCTGCAAGAGCAATGTACTTAGGGCTATTACAATGAACATATATGAAAGTAGTAGAATAGCAAGATGAAAGAAAATAACTGCAGAGTTTGACCTGCACTACGTAGCACTGGAATTCACAAAAGGCTAAGCAATAGTTGCACAACTCATGGCTTCACCCATAGACGACCAAGCAACGATAGATCCAAAATTCTCGGATGAGCATGTTAACAATATAAGAAAGCACCTACAGTGCATCAACCACACAAGGTCATAGTGCTTCTATCATAATCACATTCCACTCTAGGGAGATTTGACCCTTCACATACCACTTTGCATTTCTTTGTACAAACAACATGGTGGAGTACGAAGGTATCCTTAGAGGCATTTTAGCAACTCAAGAGTTAGGAACCCAAAACATAGTAGTCCGAGGTGATTTGTAGCTAGTTATTAACCAAGTCACATATGTGTATGCTTGTAAATCACAACATCTACAACCTTACTATGATTTGGCAAAACACTTTCTTAAACAATTTGCAACTATAGATGTCCAACATATCCCCCACAATAAAAACATCATAGCTAATGCACTTGCTACTATAGCCTTAAGCATATCTCGAAACATGTTCTCCACTTTCCCCACTTTAATAGTGGATTACACTGAACCTATAACTCATGCAACAAGCATTGCATCTATAAGTACAGCTAATGCCCAAGAGTGGTATGACGATATTAAGGCATACCTCCAACAAGGAGAGCCCCCACAAAACTTAACATCTACCCAAAAGGAAGTAGTACGAAAATGATCATGGCAGTACATCCTCGTAGGTGATAGCACCTTATGTCATAGATTCTATTATGGAATACTATTAACTTGCATTAGCGGTAGTGAAGCACAAAAGATCATTGACCAAGTTCATGAAGGACTATGTGGGGGTCATATAGCTCCTAAGGAAATGGTAGTAAAAATTAGATGTCTAGGCTATTACTAGCCTTACATGGAGTGTAATTGCATCTCCAAGGTTAGGATATGTGACATGTGTCAGTGGCATGGGAACCTAATGCATGTGTCACCTACTGAATTGTATACTATGCAAATCATGTGGCCATTCCAATGTTGGGGGTTGGACATCATAGGGCCTATAATGCCTAAGTCTTTCATAGGACACAACTTCACCATTACTGCAACTGAGTATTTCACAAAGTGGGTTGAAGCTATTCCCCTTATGAAGAAAACATCACAACAAGTTTGCAAGTTCATTCTTGACAACATAGTCACCTGGCTTAGTCTCCCCATGACTATAGTCATAGACAACAGGCCATAATTTAGAAATGTAGAAACCAAAGCCTTCTGTGAAAACCTTGGCATCAAACACTCTTTTTTTTCACCATACTACCTTGATGTGAATGATCAAGCAGAGGCTACAAACAAGGTCTTCATCAACCTCCTGAAGAGAATGCTTACCAATAGCAAGTGATAATGGCACGCACAACTAGTTTATGCACTATGGGCTTACCGCACGACATGTAGAATCGTAATAAGTAAAATGCCATATAGTCTTGTGTATAGATCTAAAGTAGTGTTGCCTCTTGAATTACAAGTCGCATCACTTTTGCATGATCCTTTCAAACTTCATGGATGAGGTTTAGAATAATGAGTTGAGAACCACTAACCTTGACTCTATAGAGGAGGAATGCATGCAAACACTTGATCGAATCAAGTGGTACCAAGAGAAGCAATGCCAAAACCACCATCACAATCAGCATCAACAACCAATCAAGAAAGGGAACCTAGTCCTCAAGGTCATTCGTGAACCTGCAAATAAATTCTCAGCCAACTAGGAAGGGCCTTTTTTGGTTACTAAGGCATATGCTAATAGAGCCTTCAAGCTCTTTGATCTAGATGGCAATGAGTTTGCCAATCCTATTAATCACTTGTACCTAAAGCCGTACTACACCTGACATGCAGTATTGCACCAATGATAAAAGCAAGGTAAGTAGAGCATCTGCTATGACGTTAAACTAGCATAGAACATCTGCTATGATGTTAAACTAGCACAGACCATCCTCTATGACATTAAAATAGCATATAATGTCCTTGGGCTATGACATTAAATAGGCACCCACAACATGGTCTACTATGTCCTTAAATTAACTATCCATCATCTTTTATGATGTTAAACTAGCACAATGGTCTGCTAGGACCTTAAACTAGCACATCATGGTCTACCCAGACCTTAAACTGGTATCACAATCTACTAGGACCTTAAACTAGCACAACATGCGGTCTACCAAAACCCAAAATTGTCTTCACAATTTAGCATCTACAGTTTAACACACAATGTTCTATAGACAAGTGAGCAAGAATACTTCAAATCTTTCATCACCTACCCACATCTCTCGAGTAGGATGGGGTGGGACATTACAGTTCCAAAATGAAGTCCATGCTGTGAAGGAAAATCCCTCTGGGACATTTGCAATGTCATCGTCTCTTACATCTTGTTGATCTTCTAGAGATACTGTTTGGCATCTTGCTGACCTTTTGGAGCTACCATCACCACCATCAATCATTCTAGTCATAGCTCTTGTCATCAACAGCACTCACTGGAGTCCTAGCAGTATTATGGCCTAGCCATAGGACTACCATCCTTTGACCCTCACTATCACCTAAATCTAAAAGAGCATTTGGTAGCTTGGCTTCTCATCCTATGGCTATGTTTCCTAGCTCCTGCCTTTCATGAGAACTCTTGAGCACCTGCATCACCATTGCTCCTAGCCACTTAAGTGCTAACTTTTGGTGTGGCTGCTGGAGCTTTCTAGCCTACCACCACCAATGACTGCACTGGCCTTTCTACTTTGGACATTGCATGCAACTGATGCACTAATTGTAGCCCTCACAATGCCCAGGTAGATAGGAATTTTCCCTCATCTCATGTGGTGGTTGTTTCCTCTTATTTTTCTTTATGTTGCATGTCTAGGATGAAGCTTGGGTGGTGTTGTTTAAGGGTGCATTTCATCACGGTGGTAGGGCACTGCATTGTTTTGACATGTCCACTTTGGCTTGCCTAGCTACTTAAGAGTGCACATCCCTACTATTCTCTTAGCTAAACCAACCCCTACCTCTTGATCTTCCAATCTTCCACATCCCTTACAAGCTTTCTCAATGCACATGTAACCTTTTGTACAATCAACTGTTGAACCCATGATGGACGTATTTCAACTCGTTCCATGGTGAGCCTTTATGGGCAGGTCAAAACCCCAAATGGATGTAATGCAACCCATCTCAGGGAGGAAACACCTATCTTACAGATGTGATGTGATTGTCTCTAAGCAAATGTTGGTGCATAATTTTCTTGGAAAAAAAAACAAAATAAAATTAGCAAAAGAAAAAAAGAGAAGAAAAGAAAGAGAAAAAAAAAACAACAAAAGAAAGAAAAAAGAAAAACAAAAAAAAATGGAGGGGAAAGAAAGCACCCAAGTCAAATGGTAGAGTTTCTGTTTTGCAATCAGTCTGGCCTTGGATCAACCATCTCACAAGCATTTTGATGAGCAGTCAAAATCCAAAGTGTAGGACACCATCGCATGTTGACTCCCTCACAAGCACATAGACGAGGGATCATGCTTTGACAACAAGCCATTATGGTGTTGCATCCTATAGTTGTCCCTTCTATCCATTGTCCCTTGACCCATCTCCCTAAACTATTCCCTATCACACCTTGTTTTCTTGGCACTCTCAAGTATAGTGAAGTGTTATCCAAGCGGGCACTGACGAATGGTGTTGGTGTCATGTTCATCATGGTGTTTTGCATTCTTTATTGACATCTCTCAGGCTAGTCCTCTAGACATCAACAAAGAGGGGCCAATGAAACACCACTAATTTTGGGCCCCTATAGTTCAATGGTAGATTTGTCTGAGTGTCAAAACTAGGGAAAATTTTTCTAAGTCTGGTTTCACACTATGTAACGTAGATAGTGTAGCACATTGGAAGTCCTATTTTTTGCAAAAATTTTCTAAGTTTACCTACTACGCTTAATAGCATAGTCAGCGTAGCACATACTTCCATGGCCATTCTACACAAACGTCAAGTTAGAAGAGGGCAAGGTTTATTAGGGATGGACTAGATAGTTTGGAAAATTTTCTATCTCCTAGACTATCAAGCCCACAATGCTCTCTAGCTTGCCTAGCTTAACACATGTTTTGGTTGTCAGTCCACCCAAGTACTAGGCTAGGAGTTATTAAAAGTGCTTAGCATGGAAAAAATAGTTTGGCAAATTTTCTATCTTTTGGGCCTATCATGCTTTGCTACGCTACACAACGTAGTTAGTGTGTTAGGTTTCAAGGTCAAATGTTTCTATGTGTTGAACAAGAAATCTGTCAAGCTATATAGACATGGAAGATGCATTTGGCAATTTTCTAACTTCCAAGGTTACTTATCCTACTACACTCTAGAGTGTCGTTAGCATGCCACGAAGAAAAATTGCAAATTTTTGCAAAATTCATTAAAGTACTTGTGCTACACTTTGCTACACTACGTAGTGTAGATAGTGTAATAAGTGAAAAAATTTGTAAAAATTTTCTCAGTATTCATGCTATGCTCTATCACGTTGTGTAGCGTAGACATCGTGAAACTTGGGAAATGCCTCCGAATGCTTTTAGAAGCTCCTAGAACTTGACATCAACATCCTTCATTTTAGCTCTGATGTCCTTCTGATGGCCAGGATCAATAGTTTGCTTTGCTTTTGCACCCCCATTGATCTCAAAAATTGTTCCTATGCTTGACCCTACTTGAAAGAGGAGAAAGACATAGTCCCAGAGCGTAGACTCCAAGTTGCATTTTTTTGGCATTATTTGTAGGTACATGGTGGTCCTTTAGACTTTGGCACATGTAGTCCTAGCAGTGTGGTCATAGTTTGGTAGATTCTTAGTTCTCATTCTTATCCTACAGAGCATTACGCTTTGAGCATAACACTTAGAGCCTTGGCATTTTGAGTGTAACATGTTAGTGTGAATCATTCATGCCCATGCTACATGGGACCTAGGCCACATGGCATCTAGTCCACATCTCACGTCAACACTAGCCCTATAAATACGCCAATAAGTAGCATTTTATAGGTTGATCGGAAAATCATTTTAAGCATCAAGCATTAGAGCACTCTTAGCATCTTCATCACTCCCACACTTGAGCATCCAAGCTTGACATCTAGTTGAGTACTATGATAGTCTTCCTTCCACTTGCATAATGTGATGACTGTAAGCCTAGTAGGTCTAACCTCCTTTGCAGCTACCAGCACTATGTCCACAATGTTCCAGAGACTATGATCGCACTGCTACGTTGTCGCTATGCCTATCTAATGTTGCATACCAGCTTCAAACATTATTTAATCAAAAGTTGCATGCCAAAATATTTGGGTAATGCATTTCTCCACCCTTGAACTCTAGTTCTATATTTTCAGCATTTGTTTTATATTTCTTTGCATTTACTTTTTGCACTTTCTTCTACTATCAATACGCATTCACATATCCATGTTATGTTACATTTTGTTCTTGCTCACTATCTCAGCTCAAGCATGAAGCTCACTAAAACTTTGTTTACAAATGATTATTGTTACACCATGTAAGTCCCTGTTTGATTGACTAGACCATTTAGGGAACTTCGTCTTCATTTCTCTCAACATGGCCCTTGCATGGATTTGAGGTTAGGCTATACATCTGTGAACCTCTTAGTGTTCCAGCCATCGACGTTTTAAGACATCACAATGTGCTTCATAAATTGGTATGCTTAATTCCTATACCACATTTTCTATAAAGGTAAGTCTCTCATTTTTTTCCTTATGTTTAGAAATAAAGGAAATTTGGCTTGTAAAGTTGATAAAATTCATAACAATCTGAATAATATTTTCTTTGAAGAAAGGTATGGGATATTTTGCCATGAAGTGCTTTCTTTCCAAAATTTGTTCATTGAGATAAAAGATGCTTTACATGCTAAGGAAATAAAAAATAAAGTTCTTAATGATAAATGTTTTTATTTCAAGAAAGTGAACTTATACTTAAGGTTGAGATCAAAAACTAACCAATGTGATTAAGCAGATGAGTAAGAGCTTCAATCAATAAAAACCCAATCAATTTGAAGGTAAGGAAAGAGGTAAAATTTTTTTCAGTTCTAATTTTGATTCATCTTCAATAGAATGCTTGGTATGTGGTGGAAGAGGCCATGTGGTATTTGAATGTCCTAGTAAGGGCAAGTTACAAAAAAAGGATAGAAATGATGAGAAAATGAGAAATACCAACTTCTACTTGAGTTAGAATGATGGATAGAAAAGTGAAGAAGACATGGAGGATAATGAAAATTATTTACATCTCATCTATATGGCTCTCACCGATGATGACCTTGACACCTTAGATGGTGAACTTAATAAGGATGAGAGGATTTATTTATTGTGTAATGAACTTTTATCTTTTCGAAATATTTGTACAAAATTGACCAAGTAAGTTAAAATAAAAGCTCAAGAAATTTCCTTATTAAATAAAATAATTTCTAATATTACAAAATAAATATCTACCCTAAGGGCTGAGAATGAAAAGCTAACCTTGTCTTATGAGTAGGCCAAGGAAGAAATTGCAGATATAAAGCTTGTGAATGAAAGGCTTGTTAAAGGGAAAGAGTTCCTTCAAATGGTTCATGGACAAGGAAGAAATCCACAAGATAAAAGTGGATTTGGATATTGTTTCCAGCAAGAAGAACCTACACAACCTTCATTCCATCTAAAGGAATCTCCAAGGAGTAAGGCTACTACATTAGAAGAACCTCATATCCATGAAAAGACTCAAAATTTTAATCATTCTAATCACTCTTACTACAACAAGAGGATTAGATGTTATTATTGTAATAAGTTTGGGCATAAACATTGGGGGTGAAATTTAAAGTTTTATCATATGCGTACCTAGTCATATCATAAGACTCCTTGGTCTTATCAAAATGCATTGAGAAAAGGAATTATGTAGGACCATAGGAAAACTTAGAGAGCTTAAGAGGACAAGAGAGTTAAGAAATTATGGAGAATCAAGAGGAATGAACCTAAGACTAAAAAGACACTATTTAGCTAGTTTGTAAAAGGGAGCAAAGCCTTGGAAATTGAAAAAGTCTATGCGAGAAGAGAAACCTCAAAGAAGGAATCTCATTCTCAAGCTTGCTAGACACCTTCATTCTCCATCAATAAGCAAGGTAAATAATGGTAAGAATAGGTATAATTATTATTCCTTGACATAATGAGATTAGAATAGATTAATTTATTGTTATGAAAAGCTATTGAAAATATTTGGAAATTAAAAAAAATTCTTGATCTTGCAATTTGTTTTAATATCTTGCTTGTGTTACTTGTAAAGTTTTTATTAAAAAATCATGCTCTTAACTAGAATGTATTGGTTTCAAGTAGGTTAAAACTCTTAACTACAATTCATAGATCAAAATATTTTTATTAATCATTCATTACTATTTAAACATATATGTATTATGTTCCATATGATATGACATTGTTGCTTCTCTCTAAAATCATAAAGTCCAATTTCTTTTCAAAGATTTTTGAAGCATTTGATTTGGCACATTTAATGTAATCAAAAGGGATTCCTTGTTAATTATCTTAAAAATATCTACATCTTCGTTGTTCATTAATGGAAGACCTTAGTCTCCACACTTGATATTAGAATTTCAATATAGCATGAAGATCTTAAAAGGCTCAAGGAAGAATACAAATATTTCTTCAATAGATGCATTATAACAAAAGGAAGAAACTCAAGCATGTACCTATTCAATAGTTTTCATCCTATAGGCCACTGATTTAGGGGCAGTCTTTTTAGATTTTAACCAAAAGACATTCCCACTACAACATCCATTACTGAAAATGAGCAATAAAAGGATTATTCATTTAAGAGAATGATAAAGTATTTAATGATGGTTTGGTGTTCATGATCTATTTTGCTAAGAAAGGATATATATATATATATATATATTCTATCAAGATGATTATCATATACTAGTTTATGATTTCTTTTTGGGTAAAAAGATAATTGGTTGTGTTTTATGCATTGCTTTGTCCTAAAAACTAAATATGCATGTTTTTACTCACTTACCATGAAATTTCTATTCCTTATCCTTTTACTAATGTTTTACAAGTAAGAGTATATTGGATGAGTATAGAATGATGAGATATAGGTTTTAATGGGATAACTGATTCAAATAGATAGGTTACTTATCCCTAAATGTTCAATCTTTGGTCTTTGGCATATAGTTTTAAATTCTCTTGGACATTAATTAAAAGAATTGTTTTAGTCATGTTTGGATTAGTTGTAGCTCATTCATTTTAAATTTGTTTTTAAATAATAAAGGGTAGTAGTTAATGAAATGTAGATTTTCATCATCAACCTATGATTCAATACTTAGGAATGTGTACTCTTTACTTGATTTTTCTTCCTTCACTAAATTTTTGCATCTATCTTTCCTTGAGTACTTAAGCCCTCTCTGTTAATATGGACTAAATTGAAGCACGAAGTACTCATATTTCTATTATGAAGGCCTTTTAGGGAGTTTTTGAAAATGATTGGATAATATACATTAACGATACTTGTGATCAATATAAATATCTCAAAAATTCCTTTATCTAAAAAATGATATATCTTTTATACAATGAGTATGTATGTACTTGGAAATATATTTGGATGAATATTATGCTACTATAGATGTCATTTGTGATTATGATATGACTATGATTAAGTACCATTAGGATCTAGTGGATATATTTAAACTAATATAATGTGCAACATTGTAATTTATATGTCTTCATTTTTATGCACTATCCTTTCTATTCCTATCCAACAAGGGGAAGAGTTGTTTTTGTGATATTACACATGCATACTATATGATGTTGCTTTTTTATGATTTCACTTTAGGGACACGTTTATGTGCTTTATCCTTTTTGATGCTATTCAAAAAGGAGGAGAGAATAGTTATGGATATTTGGATATTTTCATGTCTACTAACCCATTTCCTTAAGTTTTGAACATCACCAAAAAGGGAGAGATTATTGACCTTTTGGTATGTCAAAACCTTAAGAAAATGGAGGATATGGATGTTTGTGTGTTTGTGTGATTTTTGTGTTTGTAGGACTTGAATTAAGACAAGAAGGCATGAAAAAGTTCAAGAACATGAACAAGGAAGAAGATTTCAAATTGCAAAGGAAGCTGAAGAAAGACATCTCCAAGAAATAGTAGATGTTTTAACAAAATTGAAGGTAGGATAGGAGAAGACATATATGGAAAATGGTAGATGTCTTTCTAGAGAGAAGATGTATTTCATGAAAAGAATACATCTTTCTAGAATGAAGGTCCATTACAAAAGATGTCTTAGTCTTAGAGAAGACATCTCCAGTGAGTGTTAGTTAGCTGTTGCATAAATTCCAAGGTGATTTTGGAAACATATTGCCTATAAGAAGACTTCATTCTCATTGGGAAATGTGCAAAAAATGTGTACCATCAATTGTTATTATTAAGCAATCATTGTATACACCATTATCTTATTATTGTTCCTTATTATACAATATTTTATTTATTGTAAGTGATCAAAGTGAGCTATATCTCAATGTATAAGGACAAAAAAATTTAGTTGAATTCTTTCCTTGTGATTATTGTTCTCTTTTGTTGCCCTATAGGGTTGATGTGCTTCTTGTAGGAAGGCATCTTGCTTGAGCTTATTGTGATCATGAAAGATTGAGTGTTGGTGTAATGCCACAATACTTCAGAGAAGAGATCAAGTTGTAAAGGTTGTGGGATCTTGAAAAACATATTCTAAGCTTGTCAAGATCATGTAGAGTTAAGTGGATTCGTGATGTCAAATCACTTCAAAGTGGAGCTTAGAGCTTGTATAGGTGTGGTGCCCTTCAAACCACAATTTGAGCCTCTTGGAACCTTGTGGATTTGAGAGATTTCATAGTGACAAGAATCTTCATAGCAAAGCTCAAATCTTGTAAAGGTTTTCATGTCTTCTAAACCATATTTTTGAAGAAACAAATTTTTGAGGTGCGCACGTAATCTACCCTTCGAGTCTGGAGAACCCAAGTTGGGGAACCACGTAAAATTTTGTGTGCTTTTGTGTTGAAGAATTTTTTGATTTGGGAAACTTATTCATCCCTCCCTTCTAGGTTCAATGATCATAATGTTTTTTAGGATATTTAATAGAAATTTTATTCTCATTAGTATGAACCTACACAAAATTATATGTATAATTGAGTACATATTTTAATATAAAATTACTATATGTTAAATTCAATACTAATTTTATCTCCAGTATTTATTTTTGGTTGCTTTGATTTTTTTGTACTACTTTTTTTTGTCTTTAAATACTTTAACATTCCTTCCTAAAACATATAGAATAAAATCCATTTAAAAATAATTTAATAATGTTATAAGGAGTCAATTCAACATACTTCATTATATGAACCTTATGCTTGCTTGCAAAACCTTTACTTGCTATGTCCTATCTAGTGGGTTCCAACAAGTTTTCCTAATCGAAATGTATATATCAAGAATTAACATAGTACATTAATCATAAAATTTAATTTTACATTCATGATATTAATAGAAATAAAAACACACCAATTCCTCATCTTTTTTAGTTACTTCATCATCATTAAAATTGTCATGTATCTTCTTATCTTTTTTTTTTACATTTTGAAATTTTAGTAATATTGGTAAGTTATATCATAATTTTTATATTATTTAAAACTATGTAGTAATGATGTATTATAATAGTAACCTATTTAGAAACTTCTTCTTCTCCTTGTTCTTCTAGATTGTCCTACTCATCAAAGACATAATCCTCCTACTTATATAAATGTGTTATTATCGATTATAATATTACTATGATACTTTAAATTGTATTATTCATACAATTTAACATAGGATACCTTACCATTAGACCAATATTTCAAACTTATTATTATGTTATTATATATGTTTTTGACTTACAAAATACTTTGATATAGCTCCTCTACACTTTTAACATCAAAAGACTCATTAGTTGTAGCTAGTAGATTTGTTGTTGATGACCATAGGAAACATTGTAGATCATCATCATGTACTAATATGATATCAATGTCTTTGTATTTACCTAATGCTTTTAGGAGGCCACTACAATAGAATAACGATACAATGTAGGAGACATGCTTTGTAATTGTCTCATTCTTTATCCAAACAGAATTAATAAGTTTTTCCCAAAATTCTACTAATTTACATGACATGTAATCAACATCTTCTGGGATAACTTCATTTGGAATAATATCATTAATGGATTTGACATCCATCGTGTTCTTTTCCATGATATCACAGTCACCTTCTAGAAATGCATTTGAGAGCTCGATTACTTCTACTGTTGTGAAGAAATAGTAAATCAAGATATACTTTGCTTTCCATTATAGTGGTAACTTAAAGTATATCAGAATGAGATATTACTAATTATATAGTCCTTACAGTCATTTGGGAAAAATTTAAATAAGTGAAAATTCTCCATATCAATATTAATAACTAATCTAGAATACTTCAATTTTTCATTGTACAAACTCAAATAATTTTCTAAAAAAATAAAATTAGCCTTGACTAGTTATATTTTTAAAATCAACAAAATAACAAATGATTGATTTCTCCATTGATAAAAATTCCTTCTCATACTTCTATAGTGTAAGGTCAATGAACTATGAATTTTTTCAATAGTAGAAAAAACCATCATGCTCCTTGATTGTTATAGACATATCCTCCTCTGATGAGAGAGATTTCATATGTTGATGTAGCATTGATTGAACATAAGGTTTAAGCTTAAGCCCTACCTTAGTGAGCTTTACATTTTCAAGCAGACTAATGAATATATATTCATCAATTGAATATTTCTGAAATTGGTAAAATCAATAAACAACAAATTTTTTATTAAAATTTGCAGAATATAAAATTATAGGATGTAGGATATTAAAGACCTATTGCAAATATTATTGACATTGAGGTCTATGTAGTGGATAATAGATGAATCTCTACCCACAAAAAATTGGACCAGAGCTAATTTGGATGAATGAGAGTGCTTCATATGATCACATTTTTCATCTAGAATTATTATGCTATTTATTGTTGGTCTACGAGGCTCATACTTCACTTTAATATGTTTAAAACACATATTCCTTGAGAGTATCATGTTAGCACATTTTTCAACTTCATGTAATTAAAGGCCCTACAATGGGTGAAAAAGATTTGCACTCAAATTCTTCAAGTTATTTTCCTTAAAGTTTTCATCTAATGAAATCATAGGATAACATTGCAAGATACCATTTTGATACATCATGAATATTTCACTCCACTTCTTGAATAGTGCATCATCTATATGAAGAAATACTTTTTTATCCAATAAAGCATTTAATGTTGAAATACTGCAAGATATGAAACTATCAATATGAAATGATATAATTTGTAATATTAAACACAACACTAAATTGAAACAAGTAAATCAACTTAAATATAAATTTAAGGCTATTGTAAATTGGGGCTAGCTCTTTAGAAATGTCCCTAGTTATTAGTTTGTAGATGTTATTTTGTACTAGTTGGCTTCTAGCATGCCTTACCATATTTATATATGATGGATCATATTTCATTCCTTTTACCTAATTCTAAGAATAACAAATTTTTGTAATTATAGAGATTGGTATCTTCACCTTCAGCATCTTGGCATGACAAACTATGTAAAGATTCTTTACATCTTGTTCCACATTATCTCTCTCCATCAAAATTTTTGCTTTTGAATTGAGTATTGCTCAACAAGAATCTAGAACCAAACATCATCAACATTAAGATCTAAATCATGTATGCGAGTAAACCCCTTCTCATTAGAGACCTCATAGGGCATTAGGATATAGTCATGAAAAATAGTAACAAGATTATTGACTATTGAAGATAGAAGTTCCTTAATATACTTCATATTCATTACTCTGATTATGTACTTATTAGGTGCTTGAGTACATCTATCGATTTTAATTTGATAGCTGGTTGAGAAATTAGGATGGAAATACACCCTCTCTCTTTTTATGGGATTGATCCCCTTGTTCACAACTATAACAACATCCTTCTCAATTCAAATTTCTTTTTTGATTTAAATGAAGTTATAGATGATGGTCCCTCTATGGACACTGTAAGATGCACTGAAAGAGATCTTAGTTGATGTGTTAGCAAAAGCTCATTATATGAGTTGTATGGATGATTCATATGATTTCTCATATAGAGGACTACAAATAATGTTCTCAATGTTGTTCTCTATTGTAGGAATCTCTTTACATATCCTACAAATTCACTCTCACTTTAGTTAGAATTAATCATGTCTACACTATATCATTTGATGGTAAAAAATGATCTATTCCTATCCATGTCCAATGTACCAAGAATACATCTACCACTATGAAGTATAGCCCTTGTGGAAGAAAGAAATTTCTATGATTGAATGTAAATCATGTCATTATCCTCTATAGAAGTAGCAACCATAATTCATTTTTCTTCAAAGGAATTTCTGTTCATTACCTTTACAAAAATATGAATATCCTTGTGTCTTAACTCAAGATTATAATTAATCATATACCATGATTTAGTAGGATCCATTTACATCTTGACATTATAAACAATGCTACCTATTGGATCCTACAATGTAACTAAGTTAAGGAATATGATGTACCATTGTTATCTACCTAATAACATAAATAAATATTTGAAATATAATGCTTAATGATGTCAATAATATCAATATAATCCAACATGTAGGTGATTTTTCTTATGAAATATATAATCTAGAATTGAATCATGCACGGACATGCAACCCCAAAGACATAGTTATGATATTGAGCAATAACGATCTCCATATCTAACAAAATAGATATAACATGTTGAATTAGTCTAGAAGATATATCATCTTGGATGAGATCATGCATAGTCATGCATCCTCCATCATTTAAACTAGAAAGCAAGCATAAGAGGATTATCCTTCCACATGATGAGCACATGCACATGTGTAATCTCCAAGATAGATCCATGATATTGAGAAATAATGATCTCTTCCATCAATGAACTAGGCACTATCATGATAATTGGCCTAGAATATTAATCTTCAAATAATTATGTCATCTAGAATGGGACATGAAATGTTTCTCCTCTCATAGAGAGGGAATACACACAAATGTGTAATCTTCATGAAGGAATCCTTGATAGTGGGAATGCTTATTCTACTACAAGACATGGAAATGAATGTACGTGGAACACCTAGGGTGGGATTAAGATACATTGGAATTGAACCATGGTATCCACTTGATATCTAACATGAACATGCATAGTCATGTAACCTCTAGGAATTATCCATGAGTAAGTTCTTTTACATGTACTAAGAAAATTATGCACAAATGTGCAACCCATATACTAGATCCATTATACTTTGTTAGAATGATTTATGAGATATATTATATAGACTAGGATCATTATAGGACATCCTGCATTGAACTAGTATTACTACTATGAAATGTTTCTTCTACCATAGGACATGGAAATGAATAGAGCACAACACTCAGGATGAAACTAGGATACATAACAACCTAACCATGACATCCACTTGATTTAATTTACTAAGTTCATTCAATTGACACCAAGGGAATCATGCAAAAATGTAAAACCCATAAAATAGAGGCATGAAACCTAGAAAAAATGGTTTATGTGATATATCGTATTGAAAAATATCATTCATAGGCATCTTGTATTAAACTAGCATACCTAATATAAAATGTTTCTCCTACCAAAGAAAATGGAAATTAATAGAAACAAAACACTTAGGAGAGAACTATGATATGTAGTAGGAATTCTATTTCCTTTATTGAATTTGATATAACACCATGAATCATATTGAACGGGAACATGCACTAGGTTACCTTCATCAATCATGAACTTGGTATATCATCTATCAACTATATTAAAAAATTAGAATGGATTCATGATATCTGCATGATATCTAACATGAACATGCATGATCATCAAACCTCTAGGAATTATCCATGGCTAAGTTCTTTCATCATGCACTAAGAAAATCACTCATAGACATGCAACCCATATACTAGATCCATGATACTTTATTGGAATAGTTTATGAGAGATATCATATAGACCAAGATATTTTTCAAGAATCCTACATTGAACCAATATTACTAGCATGAAATGTTTCTCCTACCATAGGACATTGAAATGAACAATGATATAAAACATAGGATGGAGCCAGGTTATATATAAATGGAATCATGATACACACTTAATATCTAACATGCACATGGAATATATCTAATATCATTAATAATGTATGTTCTTCATGCAACAAGAAAATCATGCATAGATGTCCAACCCATATACCAAAGCCATGACACTTAGACATAATTGTTTTGTATATATATTGTATGAAATGATATCATTCCTAGACATCTTGTATTGAACCAGTATCCTAGCATTAAATCTTTCTCTTGCCAAATCTGAACATGCATGTTTGTGCAACCTCATGGTATAAATTTTATTACCTTCATCTATCATAAACTCTAGAAAGATCTTAGGGACAATCACTCCATATGAGAGAACAAGAAAAACATGGTGGATAGGTCTAGAAGTTATAAGATCTAGAACATGATATCTAATGTGAACATGCATGGTTGTGCATCCTTGGGAATTATCCTTGACTACATTTGTTCATCATGTTGAAAGGAAATCATGCATGAACATGCAACCCATACATTAGAGCCATAACACATCATTGAAATGTTTACCAAATTACTCCTAGAGAAGAAACATCATGTATTTAAACAAGTGATAAAGAATGAAATGTTTCTCCTATCAAAGGATAGAGAAATACATAGTTGTGCATCCTCCATGGATTAACCTAGATTATAGGGAAAAAAAATTTCATATAGAAGAGAGCAGAACTAGTTTTCTCATTCATTATGCATGATTGAGATTTCTTGGATTATGTGTTGCATGGATGAGAAACCTTGAATTATGTCTTTAATAATGGATTAAAATGGATCCATAATTGATTATGATGGATGAGTAACCCATTTCATTGGTTTCCATGAGCATGCAAACTCTTCCATGAGTGTTTTTTTCATTTAACATGTGATATTGAAGGATACATACCTATTTGATCTCATGTAAAAGAGAACACGACTAGTTTTCTTATTAATTATTCATACCTATTTGAGGATTATGTTGTATATATATTCTATTTCAATTGGTTGCGTGATTTTGCAACCTCTCCCATATGTGTTTTCTTTTCATTTGACATGTGATATCGAAAGATACATCCCTATTTGATTGTTTACAAAAGAGAATGCAACTAGTTTTCTCATTCACTATTTATCCTTGAGAGTCCTTGGGTTACAGGATGCTTGATTGAGCAACCTTAAATGATATTCCTAATGATAATTTATATGAAATATTATCCCATTTATAGAGATAAAATAATAATTTTAATAGATTATGCTATATAAATATATCCCATTTCAATGGGTTGCAAGGTGTACAACCTCTCCCATGTGTGTTGTTTTTTTGAATTTGACATGTGATATCAAAGGATACATCCCTATTTGATCATTTGTAGAAGAGAACACAACTAATTTTCTTGTTAATTATTCATAATTGAGAGTCCTTGGGTTACATGTTGCTCATTGAGCAACCTGAAATGATAATCCTAAGGACAAGTTATATGACATATTATGCTATTTATAGAGATATGATAAAGCTTTTAATGTATTATGCTATATATATATATCCTGTTTCAATGAGTTGCATGGTCATGAAAGCTCTCCCATATGTGTTTTGTTCATTTGACATGTGATATTGGAGGATACATCCCTATTTGATTACTTATAGAAGAGACTGAAACTAGTTTTCTCATTCATTATTAATAACTAAGAGTTCTTGGATCATGGGTTGCTTGACAAAGCAACCTTAAATGATATTCCTAAAGATAATCTATATGCCATATTATTCTATTTATAGAGATGATGATAATAATTTTAATGGATTATGCTATATATATATATATCTCATTTCAATGGGTTGCAACCATGCAACCTCTTCCATATGTGTTTTTTTTTCATTTGACATATGATAGTGGAGGATACATCCCTATTTGATCACTTATAGAAGAGAATGCAACTATTTTTCTCATTTATTATTAGTAATTAAGAGTTTTTTGATTATGGGTTGCTTGACTAAGCAACCTGAAATGATACTCCTAAAGATAATTTATATGATATATTATGTTATTTATAGAGATATGAAAATAATTTTAATAGATTATTCTTTATACATATCCCATTTTCAAGGGTTGTATGGTCATGCAACCGCTCACATGTGTGTTTTGTTTTTCATTTGACATGTAATATCAAAGGATACATCCCTATTTGATCTCTTATAGAAGAGAGCACAACTATTTTTCTTGTTCATTATTAGTAACTAAGAGTCCCTAGGTTATGGGTTTCTTGATCAAATAACCTTAAGAAAAATTCATGTGACATATGGTACGATCTATAGCCCAAATAGAAGATCAATAGCCCATTTTAATGGGTTGCATGGTTGTGTAACCTCTCCCTTACATGTTTCTTCTCATACATAATAAATAGGATGACATGTCTCCATTTCAACACATACTTGAATTAGATACCTTCATATAATTTATATGCCATATTCCATGATGTATATATGTATTTAGATATTATTATAAAATATATAATGAAATTTTGATTTTTAGAAAGACTCTCATTTTCCTCTTTCATATAATTGTCAATTATTTGTTTTTAATAGTTTAGTTAAAAATAAATTAAAGAAGAGTCAAGGATAATGAGAAATAATATCATAGAGACAAAATATTAACATACCATAGATGCTAATAAGAATAGTCATAATTTGATAGAATGAGGAGGATTGATCTCCAATACCTACATCAATAAGCCATTACTACACGAATATATAGAATACATCAATTATAAGAAATATATAGATACATTATGCATCATGGATTATTTAAGCATCTACAATGGCCAATTTGACATATCATTTTAGACTAAATCTCAATATAGAAAACAAATCTCAATCTAGATTAAATAATTTTCATAATTACATGGTGCTCCTTGACCAGTACATCTTGATCATGCATCATGTTTGTTGTGCTATAAAAACTAAGTGAGATACATTCTCAGTAATTATAAGTCCACATCATTTAACTATTACTAGCTCATATTGGTAGTAATGACTACAATGTATAAACTATTGTTATATGTATATTTTCTTTTGGTATCCTACAACTAAGAATCCACAATAGAGCTACTAAAATAGTTACATGTATAATTAACATAAAACTACATTTACATTGAGGTACAATTATAGGATATATCTTGATTTAAGACAAATCATGTTATTTTATGCCTTCAAATTTTATAGAGCCTACTTTAAGTTATGTTAGACTGTTTCTTTTCAAATCGATGAGGATTTGTTAGATTCTCAATATTTCAAATTTGTAGGTATAGGAAGAAAAGTGTTCCATTTTTATGGTTGTTACTCATAATTAGTAAGGGTTGTTCTATCCATTTCTTTTTTTGAATCCTCAAAACACTTAATTTGGGACATAGAGTTACACAAACTCATCATTCCATCTTGGTTGGGGCATAAAAATCATATCATACAAACTCAATTATATAGTTTGTGTGGACCTTTTGGTATGCCAAAACATTAAGAAAATGGAGAACAAAGTTGTTTGTGTGGTTGTGTGATTGTTATGCTTGTAGGCTAAGTACTTGGATCAAGACAAGAAAAATTGCAGAAGTTTGATGAACGTGAAAAAGAAATGAAGAATTCAAAGGATAAAGAAAGTTAAAGAAAGATGCCTTTGGGAAATAGTAGATGTCTTGGCAGAATTGGAGTGAACTTAGATAAAGATGTCTTCAGGAAATAATAGGCATTTTTCCTTAGGAAAAGACGTCTTCACTAGAGAAAGACATCTTCATAGAATGCAAGCTAGATTCAGCAAGACATCTTCCATCAAATAAAGACATCTCTCATTAGACAAAGACTTCTCCCCAAAATAGAAGGAAAATTCAGAGAGACATCTCAGGCATGAAGAAGACATCTTCCATGATTGTTAGTGATTGTTGGCTAGTCATTGCATGATTTCCAAGATGGACTTAGAAACATGGCAACTATAAGAAGACATCATATGCATTGGGAAGTGTAAAAGCTTATGTGAAATCATTGTATAATCATTTTTTCAATCATTGTAATCTCTATTGATCTTCATTGTAAAGTGTGTTGCACCTCAAAGTGCAAGGATCAACAAACTGAGTTACAATTATCTCTTGTAATTATTCTCCCTTGTTTTCCTACAAAGTTGATGTGCTTCTTGTAGGAAGGCATCTTACTTGAGCTATTCAGGATCTTTTGGGATTGAGTGGTTGGTGTTGCAGCACAACATTTTGGTGTAGAGCTTAAGTTTTTAAAGGTTGTCAAAGCCTAGAAACCACATTCCAAGCTTGAAGGAACCTTGTGAGGTTGAGTGTTTGGTGTTGTAGCACAACACTTAGGAGTGAGGCTTGAAGATTGTATAGGATGTGGACCATTCAACCATAATTTGGAAGGAACAAAGTCGAAAGGTCTACTTGTGAACTACCCTTCAAGTGTGGACTACCCAAGTTAGGGAATCATGTTAAAATCAGTGTGCTCTTAGTGTCAAAGAATTGAAAGTTGAGGAACTTATTCATACCCTCCTTCTAAGTTCAATGATCCACAAGTGGTGTTAATGCCTTGTACTCTTACTCTCTATATTAATCTTCAAGAGTGAACATGGAAGGGATACTCAACATTGGACACATTTGGACAAAAAGCCTAATGTACATAATCAATTGGTGTGCTGAATTCATTTGTGGCATCTATTATCAAGGTAAGTATCTTGTTTCTTTTCTTAAATTTAGAAAGTTAGAAAATGATGCATGTAAATTTGAAAATTCTTGTGATTATAAAAATGAAGCTTCTTTTGAAGATAGGTATGAGGTATTTTACCAGAACATTCTTTCTTTCCAAAATTTGTGCATTGAAATAAAAGATGCTTTATATGCCAAGGAAATAAAAGTCAAAGTTATTTATGATGAATGCTCTTATCTCAAAAAGAAAAACTTCAACCTTAGTGTTGAGATTCAAAAACTAACAAGAATGTTTGAGTAGGTGAACAAGAACTCTATGGAAAATCCCAAAAGTCAAAAACACTGCTTACTTCGGTTTGAAACATCTCCTAAACCAAAAAACTTGAGATGCTTCATTTGTAATAAATACAACATATTTAAGCTTTTTGCTATCTTAGAATGCATCATCACTCTTGATCTTTGCAAAACTAGCTTAGAAGGCAAACCATCTAGGTTTTGAGAGAAAACGAAGGGAGGACTGAAAAGAATTTGATGGCTCAAGTTACTTTCTCCAATGAGAACGTTAGGACATGGTATATTGATAGTGGCTACTCAAGGAACATGATAAGTGAAAAACCCTACTTCACCCATTTCATAGAACAAAATTATGGTACAGTCACTTTTGGAGATGACATAGAAGCACCTATAATAGGTACTAGTACTATAGGAGGTAAAGGTAAGGGATTACCAACTATAAACAAAGTGTTTTTTGTTGATTGATTAAAACATAATATTCTTAGTGTAAGTCAACTTTGTGATTCAAATTTTATTGTTATCGTTTCAAAAAAAATTTGTAAAATACAAGATATATCTACTAGAAATGTTATGATTGAAGAACCTAGAAAAGGAAATGTGTGTACTAGTATTTTTGAAATTTCTCTTAACCTTGAATCCAAGTGTTTAGTAAGTTGTGCAGATGATACACATCTTTGGAATAGGAAGTTGGGCCACATAAATAAAGAAATTCTACAGACCTTGGTATTTAAATAAATGATCTATGGTGTTCCTAAGCTTAAAGATTTTAACCTAAATACATGTAATTCCTGTTAAAAGGGGAAATAAATGAGGATAATATTTGGTAAGAAAAATTATATTTCTACTATTCGTCCCTTAGATCTACTTCATATGGATGTGGTTGGTCTAATTCAAACTCTTACCTTAGAAAAGAAAAGATATTTTTTGATTATTATTGATGATTATTCTAGCTTTATTTGGGGTGCCTTTTTGTATCACAAAGATGAGATGTTTGATCATGTTTTGAGAATTAGCAATCAAATACAAAAAGAAAAAGGATATGGTATTAAAGTTATTAGGAGTGGCAATGCAGGTGAGTTTTAAAATACAAAATCTAAATAGTCTTGCCAAATGAATGACATTCTACATCAATTCTTTGTTGCAAGAACTCCTCAACAAAATGGTTTAGTTGAATGAAAGAATAGAATCTTAAATGAGATGGGGAGAATGATATTAAATGATCGAAGCCTTTGTCATCACTTCTGGGCTAAAGCCATCAACACTACTTGTTACATGTCTAGCAGAGTTGTGGTAAGAAGATTTACTTCTAAAAATCCTTATGAATTATGGACTAGAAGAAAACCTTCAGTAGCTTATTTTCATGTTTTTACTTCATGTTTTTAGCTTCTTTATTTTGAACAATAAAGATAACTTGAGAAAGTTTGATGCAAAAAAGGATGAAGGAATTTTCTTAGGATATTCACTAGTTAGTAGGACATACAAAGTATTTAACAAATGAACAAATACAGTAGAGGAAACCATAAATGTCAAAATAGATAATTATGACATTACTTTTCCTCAACTTGATGAAGAAACCATTCCCATTCAAAAATTATCTAGCCCAACCTTAGTGCAAGATGACAAAAATTCAAAATCTAGTAGTGATCATGAAGAAGAAGAAAATGTGATTAAGAAATATCTCCCACTCTATCAAAAATGTTCAGACTTAGAAAAACTCACTCTCTTAACAATGTAAATGGGGAAGTTTAAGATGATGTTCATACTAGAAGCCAAATCAAAGAAATATTTTCCTTTTCGGCATGTCTTTTCAAAATTGAACTCAAAACCTTTAAGGATGTAGAAAAAGAGGAAGGATGGATTTATGCTATGCAAGATGAGCTAATTCAATTTACTAGAAATGATGTATGGGAATTAACATCTAGGCCCACCAATAAACCTATCATTGGAACAAAATGTATCTTTAGAAACAAGATTGATGATAATGGAAACATCATTAAAAACATGACTAGATTGGTTGCCAAAGGGTACAACCAATAATAAGGAATAGATTTTGATGAAAATCTTGCTCCTATTGCTAGGCTGAAATCTATTAGACTTCTTCTTACCTATGCTAGCATTAACAACATTAAGCTTTATCAAATGGATGTCAAAAGTGCCTTCTTGAATGGAACCATACAAGAAGAAGTTTACATTGAACAACCTAAAGGATTTGTTTATTCCATCAAGATTGATCATGTCTACAAGCCCAAGAAAGATCTCTATGACCTTAAACAAGCTCCAAGAGCTTGGTATGAAAGGATTTCTCAACACCTCACATCAAATCGATTTGAAAGAGGTAAAGCTGATGTTACATTTTTTCTTAAAAGAGATGGTAATGATCTTCTAATTGTTCAAATCTATGTTGATGATATTATTTTTGGTGACACTAATGAAATTCTTGGCAAGAAATGTTTTGATCTCATGTAGTCTGAATTTGAAATGAGCATGATGGGAGAACTCAAGAACTTTCTTGGGTTTCAAATCTATCAAACAACTAATAGAACCTTCTTATGTAAAACTAAATATGTAAAATATATTATGCTCAAATATAGCTTGGATGAAGTTAAATTTAAAGGTACTCAAATGTATACAAATTCTAAACTTGTTAAGGATAATTAAGGTAAGCTAGTTGATCCCAAGCTTTATAGAGGTATGATTGCTAGTCATCTTTATCTAACTGCAAGTCAACTAGATATAGCTTTAAGTGTATGATTATGTGCTAGATATTAGTAATCCCAAAAATATTCTCATTACTAGGCTATTAAATGTATTTTTCACTACTTAAAAGGTACAACTAACTAAGGCCTTTGGTATCCAAAGGATTCCTCCTTTGACCTTGCTGATTATTATGATGCAAATTAGGTAGGTTTTTTTAATGATCACCATAGCACTAGTGGTAATTTTTTCTTCTTGGGGACAAGTCTTGTCTCTTGGATAATTAGGAATCAAACCTCTGCTACTCTCTCAACAACAAAAGTTAAATATATTTCTACCAACAATGGTTGTGCTCAATTACTTTGGATGAAAGTAACTCTCAAAGATTTAGGAGTAAATGTAGACTCAAATCCTATTTATTGTGATAAAAATAGTGCCATCAACATGACAAAAAATCCCATGCAACATTCTCGTATCAAACATATTGAGATTCGTCACCATTTCATACCGGAGGATACACAACATGGTCATGTAAGGCTAGAGTTCATTGGAACTAAGAGTCAACTAGCTAATGCCTTCACTAAACCTCTATATGAACATTGGTTGGCATCTCTATGCAAATATATGGGGATATGATTTTTTCCTATCATATGAGTCTTTTCATTCTTACTCTACATAAAAACAAAAGTAATGAATATGAAACACCACAAATATTTTTTTTCTATGCATCTATTTAGGGGGAGTTTTGCC
Source organism: Gnetum montanum (assembly GCA_015680685.1). NCBI lineage: Eukaryota > Viridiplantae > Streptophyta > Gnetopsida > Gnetales > Gnetaceae > Gnetum > Gnetum montanum. The sequence continues at coordinate 155,861 of MNCI01006151.1, read as the reverse complement.
TCACCTTTTTGGTTATGTCCAAAAAGGGGAGAAGTAGCTAATGTGTTATTATGTGCTATACTAACCCATTTTCTTAAGTTTTGGACATTACCAAAAAGGGAAAGATTGTGGACCTTTTGGCATGTCAAAATTTTAAGAGAAATGGGGAACAAAGTTGTTTGTGTGGTTGTGTGATTGTTATGCTTGCAGGCTAAGTAATTGGATCAAGCTAAGAAAGTTGTGGAAGTCTGACAAATATGAAAAAGGAACAAGGAATTCAAAGAATAAATAAATTTGAAGAAAGACATCTCTGGGAAATAGTAGATGTCTTGGTAGAATTTGAGTGAACTCAAAGAAAGACATCTTCAAGAAACAATAGATGTCTTTCCTTAGGAAAAGACATCTTCACCAGAGAAAGATGTTTTTATAGGATGTAGGCCAAATTCAAAAAGATAGCTTCCATCAAAAAAAGATGTCTCTCATCAGACAAAGACGTCTTTCTAAAATATAAGGAAAATTTAGAAAGACATCTCAGACATGAAGAAGACATCTTCCATGATCATTTGTGATTGTTGGCTAGCCGTTGCATGAGTTCCAAGATGGATTTAAAAACATAGTAGCTATAAGAATACATCATGTGCATTGGGAAGTGTAAAGGCTTATGTGAAATCATTTTGTCAATCATTGTAATCTCTATTGCTTTTCATTGTATCATCATTTGTTCATTGTAAAGTGTGTTGTACCTTAAAATGCAAGGATTAGCAAACTAAGTTGCATGTATACCTTATAATTGTTTCTTCCTTGTTGTCCTACGGGATTAATGTGCTTCTTGAGTGAAGGCATCTTGCTTGAGATTGTTGCGATCTTGTGAGGAATTTTTTCACTATTTTACTTATATCTAGTTTAAACATTTGCAATGGTGGCTTAAAGGGCTGGTTTTGAAGGGGATTAGTGATTTGGTTTGAGATTGGTGATCATTTGAAGTGGTGGCATAGAGGTATTTTCTAAGGCAATAGATTAGCGGTGATTATTTTGAGTACATTTTTACTTTAAGATATAGGGGTAACTAAGTGAAAAGAGGTTAATTTTTCATTCATTTAGCTATTTTTATTACACTTAGTAAATTAACAATAATTCTTATAGTTAAAAATTAGTTTATTAAATCTAAATTTAATTTATAACTATAACAATTTTGCTGGTATTTTAAATATTTTCATCTTTTGTATCATGTTATTTGGGATTTTCTCATTTTGTAGGTACTTTTTGTGTCATTTACTTTAAAAATTTTTAATATTAATTTCCAATTATAACATATGATATTTATTGAACATTTTCTTTACAAATATGAATAGAAATTTACTTAGACAATGTACATGGACATTCCCATGGTGCCTACTAAACATTAAATTAATCATAAATCTCAATCAAAATTTTTAATAATAATGTTGTTAGTGCTTAATGTTAAATTATCTCAGTATCAAACATGTAGGTACATCGAGGACATTTTTAATATCCAACATTAAAATCCAGGTTCTCCAAAACAACTCTTGCATGCTCCAAAAGCTTATTATATATACAAAACCTTAGTACATAAATTACAAGAGTCATCTATTTCATGATAATTATGGATGATTATAAGAAATATTAAATGGTCATAAGCATGATTACATACATCATAACGTAAACATATTGAATATTCCCACATGGAGGAGGATATGAAAAAATAAAATATATAAATGCATGCTTATTGCATTAAGAAATTGAATCATAACATGTTTGGTTAACAACCATTTAACTATGGATAATGCTTTACAATAGACATTGATGATGATTTAGTCACACTAATTACCAAAGCTTAAGCTTTGGCAATTTTTGTCACTCAATTGTCATCAAAATATATCCCAACTTTGTAGACATAGTAATAGAAAACAACCAAACTAAGCTTTCATTTTTTGTAGATGTGGTATTAATATTTGCAATTCATACTAAAAATTTATAGTCTTTGTGCTCATGATTCTTATATTTCATCATAGCAATTCATTATATAGAAGCATGATTAACTAATTCCACATGAAGGAGGTGATGAGAATGTAAATTATATAAATGAATGCTTATTACGTTAATAAATTGAATGAGAAATTATTTGTTTTAAAATCATCTAATTATGGACTAGGATTTGTAACATATTTTGATGAGGATGGAGTTGCACTAATTACTAAAGCTTAGACTCTAGTAATTAATGTGACATAGTCTCCATCAAAATTTTCCCCAAGTCTTTATATATAGTAAGGGAGAACAAGCTCTCATTTTTGTTGATAGTACAAGTTATGATTAATCTCATATGATAGAAACATACATTTCTGTAGTTCTATTGATATAGATTAATCTTGATTTTGTTCTAGATTATTACCATGACCATGGGTCTAGAAAGTTTAATTAACATTATTTTTTCTAAACAAGGTTAGGATCATATACTTATTTCTTACTTCCCATTAATTCAAGATAATAAATATCATATTTGTTAATATGTTGCATTTTTAGATCTCACAAGATAAATCCTTTGCCTCTCACATGATACAAATGATAAATTGTCAATGATGACTAAATTTTCTTCAAATATTATTACATACTTTATCTATGCTTTATTCTATACTAGTTGTAGTTTTAGGTGCATATTAACAAAACTACCTACTATAGAAAGATCTATCTAAAAGTAAGTAAAATGTTTCGTGAATATAGCATAAAGATATTAATATGGAATTACTTGTCACTTACTTAGGTATTTTAACATAGTGGTTGGCTTTTAAATTGTCTTAATAATTTCAATTTTGTACATTACAATATTTATCACTTACCTATTTATTTTAGCATACTAGTTGGCTTTTAATATGTCTCAATCATTCTAATTTTGTATATTACAATATTTATACTTAAACTTAGAGAAAGCTCATTTTTCTCCTCTCCTCTAATAAAATCATTCACATGATCTACATAGATCCATGCTAGTGCATCATCATAATAGTATGGTCATATTAAGTTTTCTTTCAAGAATATGTGTCTAAATGGATTTTATACTTTTTTATCCCATGCAAATTTTCAAAAAAGATTGTATTCACATCTACCTTGCATTTACTAAAGACATCAATAAGAGAATACAAGTGAGTTATAATAGTAAAGCAACATATATAAAATCATAACATGGTAGTTAGTTAATGAAATAATACAAATAAATGACAACGTATACATAATACCACATTGAAGAGAAGATGAAAATATAAAGAATATAAATGATTACTTTTCTGAATTGGAAAATTGAATGGAAATTTTTCTAGTTAAACCATCTAACTATAGATCATAATTTGAGATGGACTTTGATGGTGACTCAGCCACACTAATTACTAGAGAGATCAACCTATACTAATGGTGTAACACAGCCACCATCCAAGTGCACTCCATCTCACTAGACATAGTGATGGAGAATAATCATACCAAGCTCTTATTTTATTCATTTTTCATGTTTAATTTCAAATATATAAAATGATGTCTAGAAAGATGGAGACACAATGTTCTATGGACCTTTTGGCTTTGGTACATCAAAACATTAAAAAAAATGGAAGACAAGGTTGTTTGTATGTGTGTGTAGTTATTGTGCTTGCAAGATAAGAACTTGGATTGAGACTTTGATTGTGCAAGGTTTTAGACAAGTAAGGATGCATTCATCATGCAAGAGAAAGTGAATAAAGACATCTTCAAGAAGTACAAGATGACATGGTAGAATTGAAGGCTTCACAAACAAATACATCTCTAAGAAATAACAAACATCTTTCTTTAGGCAAAGATGTCTTTCACCAAGAAAAGTCATCTTCATAGAATGTAGGCCAATTTTAGAAAGATATCTTTCTCTAGATAAAGACATCTTTCATAATGCAAAGATGTATTCCAGAATGAAGACTTTAGAAAGATGGCTTTTCCAAACAAAGTCATCTTCCTAGAATGGAAGGAAATTTCAAAGAGACATCTTAGACATGAGTAAGATGTCTTCCATGACTGTTAGTGACTATTGGCTAGTTGTTGCATGAGTTTCAAGATGGATTTAGAAACACGGTATCTATAAGAAAACTTAATGTGCATTGGAAAATGTGCAATCTTATTGTGTAATCATTTGTAATTATCTTTGTTGATTCTCATTGTATTATCATTCTGGCATTGTAAAGCATGCTATACCTCAATGTACAAGGATTAGTAAACTGAGTTGCATACATGCATTGTAATTGTTCTTCCTTGTTGCCTTGTGGGGTTGATGTGCTTCTTGTTGGAAGGCATCTTGGTTGAGCTTGTCGAGATCCTTTGGGATTGAGTTGTTGGTGCTGCAGTACAACACTCTAGTGCCAGGCTCAAGATTGTTAAGGTTATGGAAGCCTTGAAATCACATTTCTAAGTCTAATAGGACCTTGCAGGGTTGAGTGATTTGTGCTGTGGTACAACACTCCAGAGCAGGGCTTGAAGACTATATAGGATGTGGACCCTTTAATGAGTCATGTTCTAACATCCTTCAATATTGGATATCTAATATCGAAACCTCGATATTAGATACCCAATATCATAGCCTATGATGCATTATCAGATACCCAATTTTGTAGGGTATATGTTGGCCTATAAATATAGTGCTCGAGCTCATGATTTTGAGATTAGTTTTTGTCATAGTTAGCAAAGCTCTTGTAGTTTGTTTGTTCCAAAGTTAGAATATTTTTTGAGTGCCTATAACAAGAGACTAAGTGTGTGTGGATCTTTGTTTGAACATCGATGTACCTGAGCCCAATAGTGTGATGGGAATAAAAATAAATCCTTTTGATAATCCTTGTAGCACTAAGAATATCTTAATGTTTTCTTGATGCATTTAATATTCATGTACTTTATTTTCATGTACTTCACTCTAATGCACTTTAATTAAGGGATTAATTTTTAGTTATTAATGAACACAAGCACGACCACCGTAAGCATGCATGTAATAATTGATAACCCATAAATGGTTAATGTTTGGTAGCCTAGCAACGCTATATGTGTTCAAGATGTGTCGAAAAAAGTGGGATGAGTACTTGTGTTAGGCTAGCTAGGTATTAATGAATTATATCTTAAATTACTCTACCTTTTATTCTTATTGTAGGTGACTAAACTTATAAAACATAAAATGAGAAAAAGCATGTACGTCAGTTACACTTAAACCATACCCTTAAGCTTCACAAGTGTAGTTGGGAAGACAACAAACATTCTCAATTCCCATTTCACTTCCTAGAGGAACTAGTGCATTGGAGAATTATAAGTCCATGATATTCAACTGGATTGTGTGTGAACTGCTTAGTGATTCATATGGTTGGGCATAGGGGTACCTTATTGCTCATCATTAGTGCCATTGTTGGGGACCTTTTGGTTGTTTCATGCACTATCTAGGATTTAGTGGAAATCATTCAAAATCATTGGAATGAACCTTAGAGTCATATCATATTTTACAAGTACTACAACAAAAAAAATTTAAAAGCACACTACATTTTTATCATCTAATTGAAAATCTCTTCTTTTCATAAGAGTGCTTCTCCGCCCAAGTCTAATGGATCTCATCAATCAATCCCTTAGCATTATTGAGTGGTATATGCTCATCCTAATGAGTATGTACCAAATTTTGCCTTCATCCTACATTAGGATGAACAACTATGGTGGCATGTCTTGAAGGGCAACATTGTGTTGCTTGCTAATCAATTCATTCCTACAATGCTTCAACAAATGCTTATATGATGGGGTCTCCTAGAACTTCATGATGAATATGTTTTGCAAGACAATGATGCTAGAGATTATCATCCCATTGAGGCACAATGTCTCTAGGATCGCCAATTAGAACAATGTCATGAATTTATGAAGGGAAAAGGATTTAATAATTCCCCATCTCTATTGTACCAAAAAGATGATGGGGAACCCTTCTCTAGGGGTTTTCCATTTCATGAAATTCCTCTATCTAACTTTTGTGACAAAGGTTAAAAAAAAAACTTGTAGTCCATGATTCACAATCCTAGTTTTAGTAAGAATGGATCCAATGACAAAGAAGGATCCAAAGGGACAAGTCAAGGCAAGGATGCGAATAAGAAAAAAGATCATGATTGTGGTTGTGATCACCAAAGAGGTGGTAGTAGGCACCATGACAGTGCTTGTCCTCCTTTCTCTTCACCTTCATTATCATCATCTTCTTCTGGCTGTAATCATAACTACAAAGGATGTGACCATAATGGAGGTGACCGAAATGATCGATGAGACTAGGATATCCAAAGGGATTGTTGGGAAAGGCAAGACCAAAGGCATAGAAATTCAAGAGAGGCACATCACCATGAAGAAAGGGATAGTAGAGGGCATTGTAGGCATTAAAATCAATGCCTTGATGATCCTTTACTTGCTACCCAAAGTATGTGTAATAATGTAGTAGTTCAAATTCCAACAAGGCATGTAAAGGACAGTTGAATCAAAAGGCTAGACATGAACAATATTCTTCAATTTGAAGGGGGATATAACTCAAACCTACAAAACCATATCCAAGCTTTCCAAGATGCATGTGCCTTGTAGAACATAGAGAATGGGTAGAAAAAGCTTAAGTTGTTCCCACAAACACTCGTTAAAGAAGTAGAAAACTGGTACTAGTCCTTAGAACTAGAATATATTAGATGATGGAGTACCATGCTTGAATTGTTCAATGAAAAATATCAAATGTACTCTAGAGTGTTCAACTTGAGAAGGTAGATCCAAGGATGGACACAAGGAACACATGAATCCTTGGATGCTACCATCAGTCGATACTATTTCTTAATGCACAAATGTCCCAGCCATGGTTATTCTCAACTGGATCAACTTTGCCATATTGTAGATGGGCTTTGATCAGAAATGAGGAGATCCTTGGTGTTTATGCCTCAGGATGATTGTCATAATTAAGCATCCGTTAGATACAAAGACTAATCAAGTAAGTAGCTAAAGAGGAGGGTGAATTAAGTGCAAAAGAGTACAACTAAAATCCTTTCATTTGAAAGAGGGAGGTTCAATTTTGTGACAATGAGGAAGAATCCACACTTGATGAGGTGGTGAATACAAAAACCTTGGCACTTGATGAGTGGCGAGGTACCCCTACACTCAGCCATACAAAATGAGTGTAGCACATGCAATCTGGTCAAACATCACAGACTAAGTGCCTACATGCCCCATGGAACACTTGGGGTTAATCATTCGTTGTCTTCCTAGACTTACTTGTGGTTTTCATGGTGTATGGTTAAGTAAGTTTGAGGTATATGATTTTTATGGTCTTTTATGTTTTATCTCCTATGCTATCGAGGTGAAGGGTTGGAGAAACTAACTAACTCTAACTGATGAACTAAGTCTAAATTACCTAGTGTCAACATCTATTCCCACTTACTGTACACACCCTGAAGTGATGCAACCATGGCTACCAAATGCTAATCATTGCTGGGATCACCACGCGAAATGCACGTGCTCGAAGTGGTCGTACTGAGGCACTTAACTAGGAGGAAAGGGTTGAGAGAATCTAATCTAGCCTAAGTGTGATGAGTAGCCGATTCCTTGACTAACTGTACACATCTTTGTGCATGACTACCATTGAGATTACCAAGCACAAATATTAAATATGCCACTAGGTTACCGAGTAGTCACACTAGATGCTTGTAATCAAGTTGTACTCATACTGCATTGCGATGAGTAGCCGATTTCTTGACTATCTGTACACATCCTTAGATGCCTATAATCAAGTCGTACTCAATCTGCATTCTAGGAGTTTAAGGGTGAGAGAGAAAGATATAAATAAAATCCTATTCCATGCACTACAAGGTTTATCTAGGAAGTTCATCTTTGTTGCCGTACACAACTTGTGTTCAGGTACAATGTTGTTTGAATAAAGATCCGTTCACTTTAGGACTGCTACTGTGGGCACATGGAAAATATCCTATCTCTGGAGTGATCAAATTGCCAGATTTTTTCTACTTCTAGCCCAAGATGAGGAAACAAGGGAGAGCCACCTCTTATTTATAGACTTGGCGGCAGACCGCGATATCGTGTACGCGATATAGCATGGGATGGGATATCGCGACTGTCGCGATATCGCATCTCATCACCACTCCAAGAATTTAAATTTGAAATTATGGCCAATGTTGATCAATTATGGGACTCCATGGATAGAAAATTTCAAGATATCCTAAAAATTGTTGAAGAATCCAAAGAACAAGGTAGTGATTGTGAATGTAGGAGGTGCAAGGAAGTTGAACATGCCGATTAAACAAGGAAGGGTAGGATTGCTACAATAGAAGAAGTTATGGAAAATGAATTAGATGATGATGGTGGGTGTGACATCTACTAGTATAAACATCTTAATGGATGTTGCCCCATAGTGTCATACTTACAAGAGTTTGGGGTGTATGCTTTGAATCCACGACTGACACAAAGGCAAACATCTAGAAGATTGCCTTATCCTCAAGGTAATTTTGGGAAATTCTACCAGAAATAACTGTATTATCCAAGTCGAACTCCACTGCAACCATAAGATCAGTATCAATAGTGCCAAAAACCATATTGGCACCACCAATGTAGCAATATGCTTACAAACAACCTAATCCATATGGGTACTATGTTTAGCAACCCCTATCTCCACATGACTTTTCTAGTCATGTTTCTACTTTCCAATCTCACTACCACCCTTATGATTATTATTGAACTCATTCTTCACATGCAGGAAGGGATACCACCTTTTACTCTTATCCTTCTCTTATTCTTGCACATCTTCCTCCTCTAGTCACATAGCTACCACCTACTCCAACTATGTAGGGGGAACTACCAGCTCAATTGTAATAACAAAATGCTACTAGGGCTATTAACCTAAAACTAGTTCATCAATTGAGTGGTTTGGATACTCAATCAAAGAAAATACCTTTCTTTTGATCACGTAGTCCACCTAAGCCCTCAAATACACCTGTGGTTGATAACCCTATTCCTTTGTCTTCCTCTATATCAAATTCCTTTGAGTCCCCTTCAAAATAAAAATTACCTAGGATCCATGCTATTATGCTTACTCATGTCGTATCTGATTGGTTCTATGCTGGAAACCTTCTTAGGAAGTTAACAGATCCTAGAAGTCCTCTAATTTATTTGTAGATCACTAGGAATAAACCATGCAAAGATCTTCTCGATTTGAGTTCTAGTGTTAACTTGATCTATCATGAGATGTATATTGCATGGAACCTGCCACCTTTAAATAAGAGTAATATCAAATTAGAATTGGTAGACCAGTCCATCACTATTCCATTGGGACTGGTAGAAGACATTGTGACCATTGTCTATGGGTGGTCTTATCTTGTTGATTTCCTATTGATCAAAGCGGAGAACTACAAAGAGTATTTTCCAATCATCATGAGAAGGGCATGTCTTAGCACCATTGATGTAAGAATGGACATCAAAGATCTTTTCCTAGAAATATCCAAGGAAAATGCATTCAGAAAGATTGAGAAGAAGTGAGTTCCATGCAATGTGTACAACAATACAAGGTGACATTGTGTGTAAAAACTTTGGGCCATGAAACAAGCATCTATCTTTGCATGCAAGTAGCATGCACTAGAAGTAGAAATTAAAAGATGTCTATGTGTAGCAACCACAAAAGTAGAGGGCACCTAGTGGGTGACTACTAATTCCAAGAGAAACACACTTTGCATGGAATTGACTAAGATCTTAACATGTGCATATGTTGTAGGCATTGATGAACTAGAGCAACTTCATCACCAATTCTTTGATGATGTAAAGGATGATACTTACTGGGGAGAGTTGGAGATTCCTGAAAATTTTAAGTAAGAGCCCCTTGTACTAAAAAAACTACCAGTTAGAATGGAATACGTGTTTTTAAAAAATATGAAGCCAGTCATAATCAATGCAAATCTTGCTCTAGAGTAGAAAAAGATGCTGTTGAATGTATTTGAAAAATGGTTAGCTACTTTTGCCTGGTCATATCTTGAACTCATAGAGATTGATCCTAGGATATTCTAGCATCGCATCTACATTGATTTGGTCATGAAGCCAAAGAGATAGCCACAAAGGCGATTGAATCCCAAACTGAAGTTGATCATGAAAGAGGAAATCAAACAACTCCTCAAGGCAGGGTTCATTTATCCCATTGCGGATAGTGAGTGGGTTAGTCCACTTGTGATTGTGCCAAAGAAAGGTGGCAAGTGGTGGATCTACATCAATTTTTAGCTACTAAATATGATAACATTCAAGGACCATTTTCTATTGCCATTTTTTGATCAAGTGTTAGACATAATATCTGGGCATTGCTACTATAGTTTTCTAGATGGTTGTAGTAGTTATAACCAAATTTAAATTACACTAGAGGACTAGGCAAAGAAAACATTCATGAGTCCTTAGGGAACTTTTACATATGATAAGATGCCATTTAGTCTATGCAATGCTCCTACTACATTCGAAAGCCTAGTTCTGAGCATTTTTCAATAGTAAATTGGAAGTAGTATGGAAATGTTCATGAATGGCTTCTCCACTTATGGAGCTACATTTGAGCAAGCCTTGGACCACCTTGAGCAAGTGCTAAAATGATGTATTGAGACCAACTGGTAGCTCAATTGGCAAAAAGAGTCATCTAATGATCCAAGAAGGCATTGTATTGGGGCATAGAATATCACAAGCAAGAATTGAGGTAGACCCTAAGAAAATAAGGGTAATCCAAGGAATAACCTGCCAACTAGAAACTGTCTAAGATGTTCGATCATTCCTTGGACTGGCTATTATTGGTGATTCATAGAGAAGTTTTCTAAGATTTTGAAATTGTTGGTGGAGTTGACAAAGAAAGATGTTCCATTTTTCTAGACCATGGAACATGAAAGAGCATTCCAACAATTGAAAGAGAAACTTGTGGAAACTCCAATTCTACAAGTACTTGATTGGTTTAGACCCTTCCACATCATGATAGATGCATCTAACTATGCCTTGGAAGCCATGCTTATGTAGATGGATGACAAGAAATGTCCATATTACATCCACTGTGCTAGCTAAGGCATTGTGGATGCATAAGTGAACTACACCATCATAAGAAAGGAATTGATGATAGTGGTATTTGCTCTACNCTACACCATCATAAGAAAGGAATTGATGATAGTGGTATTTGCTCTATAGAAGTTTAGGAATTATGTGCTTGGATACAAGGTGTTTATGCACATGGACCACAATTCCATCCACTTCTTGATGAATAAGCTTACAATAAGCCCTTGTGTCATACGGTGGCTAGTGATCTTGTAGGAATTCAATCTTACATTGGTAGATCGAAAAGGCACTGAGAATTTGGTTGCTAACCACTTGTCTCGATTATGATGGAATAACAAAGAGAAAGAAAGCTCACTATCTAATATGTTTCCTAATGAACTCCTCTTTGTTGGGGCTATAATTGAACAATTACCCAATGAGCCTAAATGGTATGATGACATTCTTACCTATCTTCTCACCCATGAGATGTCACAAGGGTTGGACCACTGGACGAAACAATAGTTTCTTCACTAGGTAAAACACTTCATGGAGATCAATGGACACTTGTACATCATGTGCACTGATGACCTAGTTTGTTGGGGTGTCCTTGATGTCAATTAATTATGCATTCTACAAGATGTTCATGAAGGTCCTTGCAGAGGACACTATGCTAGGAGATGTGCAACCATTAAAATCCTAATGGAAAGGTACTATTGGCAAGAAATATTTAGGGGCGCTTACCATTATGTATGATCTTGTGAATGATGCCAAGGAGATGATGGGATAACTACTCGAATGGAGGGACCTTAATAATGGATTCAACCACTAGAACCCTTCAACATCTGGGGCATTGACTTCATGGGTCCTATCACACCTATGTCAAATGAAAATTTGTACATCATAGTTGCTATTGACTATTGTATAAAATGGGCAGAAGTGGCCATCATCATCAACTGTACATCTTCTACTATTGCTTAGTTTGTACAACAAAATGTTGTAGATAGGTTTGGTGTGCCACATGCATTAATTTCTGATAATGGAACTTACTTTACAGGTGCTACTTTTTGGAAGGTCATGCAATGCTTTGGGGTTGAACATAAACTCACAACATCCTACCACCCCCAAGCTAATGGTTAGCTGATGTTACCAATAGGGAAATCATAAAGATTCTAATAAAAACTGTTAGCAAATATAGCAAAGACTAGAGCACAAAATTCAATGATGCCCTTTAGGCTTATTGCTCAACATGAAAAAATCCTATAGACTATTCTTCCTATGAGCTTGTGAATAGAAAATTACCAATACTTTTTATTCAATCTAAGCTCCATACACTTTCAATAGCTTGTGACCTTAACCTTAACCTGAGTGTAGCACAAAAAGAAAGACTAATGAATCTCAACCTACTAGATGAAAATCAATTGGTGGTCCTATCATCTAACAAGTTGTATAAGGCCTACAACAAAAAGCACCATGACCTTAAAATTAGAAAAGTCAAATCTCAATCAGGAGATAAGGTTCTCTAGTGCAACCCCACACACGTACCTTAATGAACTAATTTTCAAACATTATGGGAAGGACCTTACATCATTTACTAAAATTTTTCTTCTAGGGCCATGATGATCTAGAAACTTGAGAGCCCAGACAATAAACAACTAGCCGACATCAAACAATTCAAATCTTTCCATGAGCATAAGCCATCAAATACAACAAACACCTCATTGGGTGGATAGCCATGCTCCATATTTTGGATCTCCTCCTCTCAACTTAGTTGTGGGGGAGATGGCCATCCATGCTAACTATATAAGTAGCTCCTTAGTTTTTCATCCTTTTGTTTTACAACTTTTTATTTTACAAATTCTTTATTTTACATCTTCTTGTTTTTATGTTATTAATCTTTTCTAATTTTTTTTACATCATCTTTAGTACATTTGCTATTTCTTGAATATTTTAGACTTTCTTTTATATTTTATTTTATTTTATTTTAATATGATTTACTAACTTTTTGTTAATAAGTGCCAAGTACAGTGGTAATGCTTTGCTTAATGATGGTATGTACTATTCTGTTATTTAATTGTTGGTGTTTGGATTTTGGCTTTAAATTTCATTACGTATGATTAAGACATGGTTTCTTTTTCATGAAATAGGCAATGAGTTCACAACATCCACCCATCCACAAACTCTATGGTTTTTCTTATTCTGGAAATGTACAGTCCCTTTTTCATTAATAAAATGTTAACAAATTTATGACTTTGGTAGTTTTTAGAATTGGAAAGGATTCAAAGGTTTGAATAGGATGTGACTTTAAGGGGATTTGGTATTCTTTGTACCTTTCTATTTGCCTAGGTGGATGTGTGTTTTCATGGATTTCTTACTATTTCATGTCAATCGATAAAAGGAAGTTGAATAAGTCTTTGCATGGTGTGGTTCTCATAAAAAAAATGATGGGAATTCAAAGCACATCCCTTAGACAAAATAAATGCATATGTATTTGGATGGTGTGGTTCCAATTTCAAAACAAAAAAAATGATGAAAATTCAAAGCACACCCCTTAGATAAAATAAATGCATATGTCTTTGCATGGTGTGGTTCCCATATCAAAAGAAAAAAAATGATGGAAATTCAAAGCACACTCGTTAAATCAAATAAATGGGCTATAAGCACTGGTTATGGGACTAGAAAGATATGTTACCTATGCCTAAAGGTCCCCTCTAACTAAGGCCCTTTTTCACTTTCTACTTCTTTTTTCTTCTCTAATAAGGAATAGTGGTTGTTTTGTGGATGCACTCTTGTGTCTTAGGGGGATGGGCTAGTCTTAGAATGATGATGCGAAGTCACTGAATGAGGTTGGTTTTGGTCTAGACTAATGATGAATCTTATCAAGTCATTTAACCAAAAAATTCACAAGGGACTTCATGTGACTCTAATTAGGAACTCCATTCCATTCTCTCTCATCCATCTATGCTTTCCATGTCTCACCTCACTACTGGTTTCATGTTCTTGTTTGATGTTCTAATCTGATGTGTTGAAATTCTTAGGTAGTTTCTTTCAAGTTTTTGTACTTAACCTTCTATAACCATTAATCATCCATGGAGCCTATAGACTCCTCGGTTTGAAGTTATTCAAGGGCATAAAAGGCTTGTGCCTACTTTGGGGAGGACTCACTTACATATCTTTTGGTTGGGTTAGTTAAGTTCTTTACCCTTAGACACTCTTACAATCAAATCCTTTTGTTTACCTCATCAATGACAACCAATTGTGCACATCTTCACAACATTTTTTAGTGAAGTTTCCTTTTTATTGTTGTGAATTCTTACACCCTCTTCAAATATTTTCTTGTGTAGAACTTTTTCAAATGTAATGGAACACTTATCTATTTTACCCTATCTGTCAACCTTCCCACTAACACTCCTCAAGGAATCAATTTACCACAATCACAACCTAGCTGAGTGTTACCACTAACGAGACAAGGCATTTAACAATTATGTGTTACACATTGTATACTAACTTACAATTCTATTATGATTGTAGTGGGAAGCATGGATTGGAAGTGGGATCTTCTCTATTAATGACAAATCATTAACCAAGGATGATGTAGTAGTACCACATGACAAGGACCGTTCATGATCGTGGGATCTTCTCTCTCACTCTTCAGCTACCAAGAGGTGTTGGATGTCAGTTTTATCAAGGGTGTTCACTTCTCTTATCATGAACACCCAATTATGTAAAGATTGTAACTTCGTACACTTGGGCACTCAGAGTCTGTTTGTTCCATCTAAGTTAGTTTGTATGTTAATCAATAATCTCATACCTTCCTAATATTTTGTAAGGAACTTGTTCCTCTTCTTCTTCATTTAAGGACAAGTTTTCATTCAATCATGGGGGTATGATGAGTCATGTTTTGACATGATCCAATATTGAATATTGGAGCCTTGATATCAAATACCCAATATTGAAGCCTAGGATGTGCTATCAATTATCCAATATTTTAGGGTATATGTTGGCCTATAAATATAGCACTCAGGCTCACGATTTTGAGATTATTTTTTGTCATAGTTAGCAAAACTCTTACATTTTATTTTCTCCAGAGTTAGAATATTTTCTAAGTGCCTACAGTAGATCTTTGTTCGAACACTGATCTACCTTAGCATAGCAGTGTGATTGGAATAAAAATGAATCCTTTTGATCATCCTTATAGCATTGAGAATAGCTTAATGTTTCCTTGATACATTTAATATTCATGTACTTTATTTTCATAAAATTCTCTTTAATGCATTTTAATTAAGACATTAATTTTTAGTTATTAATGAATATAAGCATGACCACCTTGAGCATACATGTAGCACTTGGTAACCTAGAAACACTTAATGTTTGGTAGCCCAGTAGCACTATATGTGTTTAGGATGTGTCTAGGAAAGTGGAATTAGATCTTAAATTACTCTACCTTTCATTCTTGTTGTAGGTGACTAAACTTATAAAACATAAAATGCGAAAAATCATATACCTCAATTACACTTAAACCATACCCTTGAGCTTCACAAGTGTAGTTGGAAAGACAACGAATGTTCTCAATGACCATTTCACTTTCTAGAGGAACTAGTGCATTGGAGAATTATAGCTCCATGGAATTTTACCAGATTGCATGTGAATGCCTTAGTGATTTGTATGGTTGGATGTAGGGATACCTCGCCCCTCATAACCCTTCAACCACATTTTGAAAGTAACAAAGTTCAAAGGTATGCTTACGATCTATCCTTTGAGTGTGGACTACCCAAGTTAGGGAGCCACGTTAAAATTTGGTATGTGTTTTAAGTTTGAAATTGGAAAACTTATTCATTCCTCCCCTTTTATGTTCAATGATCCTCAAGTGGTATTAGTGCCTGGTACTCTTGTGCTTCACATCAATCTTCAAGAGTGAACATGGAAGGGACACTTAACATCAAACAAAGCCTAATGGACATTATCAATAGGTGCATTCAATTCATTTACTACATATTTTATCAAGGTAAGTATATTATTTTCTTACTTACATTTAGAAAGATAGAGTACAATGCTTGTAAAGTTAACAATTCTTATGATAATCAAAATAACACTTCCTTTGAAGATAGGTATGAGATATTTTGCCATAGCATTCTTTCTTTCCAAAATTTGTTCATTGAAATAAAAGATTCTTTACATGATAAGGAAATAAAAATCAAAATTCTTGATGATGAATGCTCTTACCTAAAAAGGAAAAACTCAGATCTTAGGGTTGATATTGAAAAACTAACAAGAATGTTGGAGTAGATGAGCAAGAGCTCTATGGAGACATCCAAGAATCAAAAATAGCATTTATCTAGGTTTGGAAAATGTTCTAGAACAAAAAACCTAAAATGTTTCTTTTGTGGTAAATATGGTCATGTTCAAACTTATTTTTATCTTAGAATGCATCATCACTCTTGGTCTTTGCAAAACTAGCCTAGAAAGAAAACCATGCAAGGTTGAAAAGAGAAAGATGGAAAGATTGAAAAGAATGTGATGATACAAATTACCTTCTCCAATGATAATTCTAGCACATGGTATATTGATAGTGGGTGTTCAAGGCACATGACAAGCGACAAATCCTACTTCACCCATTTCATAGAACAAAGTTATGGTATAGTCACTTTTGGAGATGACATAGAAGCACCCATAATAGGTATTGATACCATAGGAGGTATAGGTAAGGGATTACCTATTGTGAGAAAATGTTTTCTTATTGATTGATTAAAACATGATATTCTTAGTGTAATTTAACTTTGTGACTCTAATTTTAATGTTACCTTTTGAAAAAGAAAGTTATAGAATACAAGATTTATCTACTAGGACTATTAAGGTTATTAGTAGTGATAATGAAGGTGAGTTTAAAGATGCAAAATTTGAACAATTTTGTCAAATGAATGGCATTCTACATCAATTCTTTCCTGCAAGAACTCCTCAACAAAATGGTGTAGTTGAACAAAAGAATAAAATATTAAATGAGATGGGGAGAATGATATTAAATGGTTAGAGTCTTTCTCACCACTTCTGGGATAAAGCTATCAACACTGCCTATTACATGTCCAATAGAGTTCTAGTAAGAAGATTTACTTTCAAAAATCCTTATGAATTATGGATTGGTAGAAAACCCTCAATAGCTTACTTTCATGTTTTTGGTTCAAAATGGTATATCCTAAATGATAAATATACCTTGAGAAAGTTTGATGCAAAAACTAATGAAGGAATTTTCTTAGGCTATTCTCTAGTTAGTAGAGTGTTTAATAAAAGAAAAAATATGGTAGAGCAAACCTTAAATGTCAAAATAGATTATTATGAAATTACTTGTCCTCAAACTAATGATGAAGCTATTCCCATTCAAAAATTATCTAACCCAACTTTAGTACAAGATGACAGAAATTCAAAATCTAGTAGTGAACATGAAGAGGAAGAAAATAATGATGATGATCAACAAATATCCCCCACTCTATAAAAAATGCCTAGACTTAGCAAAACTTAGTCTATTAATGATGTAATAGGAGAAGTTCAAGATGGTGTCATACTAGAAGTCAAATAAAAGAGAATTGTGCTTTTTCTACATATTTGTCTCTACTTGAACCAAAAACCTTTAAGGAAGCCAAAAGAGAGGAAGGATGGATTTTCACTATGCAAGATAAACTTATTCAATTTGCTAGAAATGATGTATGGAAATTGACACCTAGGCCCACTGATAAACCTGTTATTGGTACTAAATGAATTTTTTGAAACAAGACTGATGAAAATGAAAACATCATAAAGAATAAGGCTATGTTGTTTGCCAAAGGATATAACCAACAAGAAGAAATAAACATTGATGAAAATTTTGTCTTGTTGCTAGGCTAGAATCTATTAGACTTCTTCTTACTTATGTAAGTATCAAAAACATCAAGCTCTATCAAATGAATGTCAAAAGTGCATTCTTGAATGGAACCATACAAGAAGAAGTTTATATTGAATAACTTGAATGATTTATTGATTCCATCAAGATTGACTATGTCTACAAATTCAAGAAATATCTCTATAGTATTAAGAAAGCTTTAAGAGCTTGGTATGAAATACTTTCTCAACATCTCATATCAAATGGGTTTGAAAGAGGTAAAGTTGATGTTACATTATTTATTAAAAGGGAAGATAAAGATCTTCTAATTATTTAAATCTATGTTGATGATATTATTTTTGGTGCTACTAATGAAATTCTTTTCAAGAAGTTTTCTGATCTCATGTAGTTCGAATTTGAAATGACCATGATGGAAGAACTCAAGAACTTTCTTGGGTTTCAAATCTATTAGACAACAAATGGAACCTTCTTATGTCAAACAAAATATGTAAAATATCTTCTACTCAAATATAGCTTGGATAATGTTAAAGTTAAAGGTACTCCAATGGCTCTAAATTCTAAACTTGTTAAAGATGATCAAGGTAAGCCAGTTAATCCCAAGTTTTATAGAGGTATGATTGGTAGTCTTCTTTATCTAATTGCTAGTCAACCAAATATAGCCTTGATTGTAGGATTGTGTGCTAGATATCAGTTAGCCTCAAAATATTACTACTAGGCGATTAAAAGAATTTGTTTACTACTTAAAAGTACTACTAACTAGGGCCTTTAGTATCCAAAGGATTCCTCCCTTGATCTTTCCATTTATTGTGATGTAGATTGGGCAGGATGTTCTAATCATTACCATAGCACGAGTGGTAATTATTTCTTTTTGGGAAGAAGTCTTGTTTCTTAGACAACCAAGAAGCAATCCTCTATAGCTCTTTCAACCATAGAAGTTGAATACATCTCTACCAGTAGTTGTTATGCGTAGTTACTTTAGATGAAAGAGACTCTCAAAGATTTGGGAGTAAACATAGACTCAAATCCTATTTACTATAATAATAAGAGTGCCATCAACATGACAAAGAATCCAATTCAACACTCTTGTACCAAGCATATTGAGATTTTCCATCATTTCATACAGGAGCATACACAAGATGGTCATGTAAGACTAGAGTTCATTGGAACCAAGAGTTAACTAGCTAATGCCATCACAAAACCTCTAGATGAACATCGATTGACATCTTTATGCAAGGATATTGAGATAGCACCTTGTCCTGTCATGTGAGTCTTTTCATTCTCTCTATTCTTACTCTACATAATAAAAAACCAAACAAAAATAAAAAATTTCAAAACACCAAAAACATTTTCTTTTCTCCATGCATCTATTTAGGGAAAGTTTGCCTCACCTTTTTGGTTATGTCCAAAAAGGGAGAGAAGTTGTTAAAAAATGTTATTATTGTGTTTTTATTATTAGGACAAGACTAACCCATTTTCTTAAGTTTTGGACATTACTAAAAAAAGGGGAGATTGTGGACCTTTTGATTTTGGTATGTTAAAACATTAAGAAAAAGGGAAGGCAAGGTTGTTTGTATGTGTGTGTGGTTATTGTGCTTACAAGATAAGAACTTGGATTGAGACTTGGATTATGCAAGGTTTTAGAAAAGGAATGATGCATTCATCATACAAGAGAAAGTGAACAAAGACATCTTCAAGAAATAGAAGACAACTTGGCTGAATTGAAGGCTTCACAAACAAAGACATATCTAAATAAAAGTAGAAATATTTCTTTAGGAAAAGATGTCTTTCACCAAGAAAAGACATCTTCATAGAATGTAGGCCAATTTTAGAAAAAATGTCTTTCTCTAGACAAAGACACCTTTTCGAAACAAACATGTATTCCCAATGGAAGACAATTTCAAAGAGATGTCTTAGGCATGAGTAAGACATCTTCCATGACCATTAGTAACTGTTGGCTAGCCATTGTGCATTTTCCAAATTTCCAATCCTAATAGGACCTTGCAAGGTTGAGTGATTGGTGCTATAGTACAACACTTTGGAGTGGGTCCTTCAACCACATTTTGAGAGTAATAAATTTTGGAGGTGTTCCTATGATCTACCCTCTAAGTGTGGACTACCCAAGTTGGGGAACCACGTTAAAATTCAATGTGTGTATGTATCTTTAATTTTGAACCCACCACACCCCACCCATCCTCCCACCCCCCACCCACCCTTCCACCCCTCCAAAATACATTGTCTAAAATATCAATATAACATACATGAGGATTCTCAAGTGTGCAATCCCACATAGTTATTCATAAAATAGAAGGTTTCTAGGGTGTGCAATACATAAGGATTTTTGGGATATGCAACCTCATGTAATTATACATAAAAATATAAGGTTTCTTAGTTGTGCAACCAAACCTAAAAATGTAATTACACTTAAAATAGTAGCTTGCTTGGGTATGCAACCAAACCTAATTATACACAAGAAATTAGGTTTCTCAAGCATGTAGCCTCATATAGTTGAAATAATAAGTGGAGGTTGCTTAGTTGTGCAACTTCAAGTAAAATTTTACTCAAAACACTAAGGTGCTTGGGAATTCAACCTAATATAATTACACTTTGAAAAAAAGGCTTCTCAAGCATGCAACCCAACTTTAATTATACACAAAAGTTTAGATTTCTCGGTCATTCAACCTCATATAGTTGAACTAACAACTAGAGGTTGCTCGGTCATGAAACCTCAAGTAAACTTTTACTTAAAATATTTGGTTGATTTGGTATGCAACCATTTATTATTATACACAAAAGAGTAGGCTTCTAGGTCATTAAGATCCTCTTAGTTATACACAAAATAGTAGATTTCTTAGATGTGCAACCTCATATAACTAGACGAAACACAAAAAACATAGGTTAATTTATGGTAAACCATTTTATAATTATACTCAAAATAGATATTTTTGGGAAGTGAATTCTCTTATATATATACTGATAACTCTAGGATGATCATTTGGTTTACATATTCTCAATACATATACAAAATAGAGAATTCTCATTCCGATTTTGTACTCTTAATAATTGTAAAAAATCAATAGGTTTCTCAGTCATGCAACCTATTATACTAATAATTGAAAATAGAGAAAGCCTAACTTCTACATATAATTGTAGTAACCTAAGAAAGAAGGTTATGTTAGAGTTGTGAAAAGGAATAACAATTTTGGTTTCACTTGCATGAGGCCTACCACTAGTTTTTCTTCCTTTTATTCCTTATACTATCAACTAGATTAAGTAAGGGATGCTCATTTGCATTCAACTCTTAGTACATGTACAAAATAGAGGATCCTCATTTTAGTTTCATACTTTCAATAATTATATAAAATCAATTGGTTGCTCAGTCATGCAACCTCTTATATTGCTATTTAAAAAATTAGGTTTATTAGATGTGATACATATCAGTGTTGTATCAAAACATTTCATTGATAGTGTGTCACCTCCTAAAATTGAGATAAAAAATATGTTTATTGGTCATGAAATATACTAGGATATGTCTCAACAAAGGAATCTTAGATTTGATTAAAACATTTGAATATGATTCCAAAATAAGAGGCTTCTCGAGAATGCATCCACTATGGATGATATCAATAAGTATCTGTTCCTAGTTCATGAATCCTCTCCTAATTATATTGAAAAAATCATTGAAACATCATCAAGGAAACACATTTTGTAACCTGTAACCTTCACCATTCAACTTGAGGCAAGATTTCATTGTAAATGTAAGGTTAGTAACCCATGAACTACAATCTTCCATACTTTAACTTGTTGGGGCTGAAAAATGCCTCATAAGTTGGTACTGCCTCACTTCCTAAGTGGAAAAATTGCTAGTAGGTTTATATATGGGCTTGGGAAGGCTAAAAAGACCTTGGAAACTACCAAATTTAGGATTTTCATGGGTTTTTGTAGAGGTATAGTCTCAACTACGTTGAAACCATCTACCCCTAGTGTAGATGGTGTTGGGTTTTCATTTTTCCCAATAACACCTAGCGTAGTCACCACAAAACCCAACATAGTTGCAAGACCAATGTTAGTGTTGTTGGGTTTTTCACTTTACCAATAATGGCCAATGAAGTCATAACATTTTTCTAGTAGATGTAGTTTGGCTAGTGTAACATGACAAGCGTAGTCATCATGGATTTCTAGTAGATGTAGTTTGGCTAGTGTAGTTACAATGATTTTAGTAGACTTTAACAAACATTAGCATAGTTGAGGTGAAGGCTAGCATAGTCATAAAAGTTTGTTTACTATTTTTAGTATGCCGATGGGTTTTGATGGCCTTGGTGCATCAAAACTTACTAGAAATGATCAACTATGTTGGAAATCATAGTTGTTACACTTGCAAACAAACACTAATCTATCAAAAATCATGGCAATAATTTGTAGCATTAAATCAGTAACCTAAAGCCTATAAAATCCAAGCTTGAACACCATATTTAGGTTCTACACTTCAACAATTTTGAGAAATCTCAAATGAGCATTTGTGCAACCCATAATCTTGTTTTGCAACCTTGACCACTTTTGCATCCCATTTGGCATCTACGCTAAGCACTAGAGACCCTTGGCATAGTTCCATTGGAATGAACGTGCACACTAGTATTAACACCAACCATGACCAAGTTGCAAATTTGAACCAAAACTAGAAAGGAGTTTTTAAGTGATTGGAACTGGGAAGTACCTAGACTATGGAGATTGATTGCAAAAGATAGCCTACCAACTGCAACAGGCTTCAAGCTCCATCCAAATTAGCTTCTTGTACCTTGAGCACACCATTTGTACTCTTTGAACTTTACAGTTTTATTTAATAAATTTTTCAGTTCATTTGTAGTGCAGATTTTATTCAAAGTTTGATTTTATGCTAAATTCATTTTCATTTGAATTTGTAATTTTCATTTCCATTTACACTTTGTAAGTCTCTAGGTGATCGACGAGACTGTCTAGGGTACCTTGGATCCTATTTTTTAGAGGTCATTGAAATTCAAGGTTAGGTTATCATAGCTTGGGATTTTTGGCTTTCTAGCGACCAAATTTTCTAGGCACTACAATCATATGGATCATTAGTTAATTCTATAAGAATTCATATGAAAGACATGGTCTTTATTATTGATACAACCTATCTATATTTCTTCATATAGATGTCTTTATGTAGGTGATAGAGATACTATGAATATCCTAGAAATTAGTTGCTCTTGAGTGCAAACTCTCATAATTATATCGAAGACTAGAGGTTTCAAGGTCATAAAAAATATACATATTCGTATAATATACATAAGGTTCTTTGTTTTAACAACTTATTAAAATTAATATACGATACAGTAGGATGTATTATGAATAGACTATGTGATAAATTATTTTTTTTTCATTTGTTCAATACTGCTGACTAGTTAACAAACATGTTAGATAATTGTACTTTTAAATTATATTATTTTCAATTTATATAATGTATCTCTAAATTATTTTAAACTTTTATTTAGTGTTAAATTTCTTTGAAGCACAACTTATATAGTAATATTTTTATCTTGATATAGATTCCTATATTGTATACATGAATCAACAATTAAATGATATGAAGAGGAATCATGAAGGCTTATTTGGAAGAAAAGTTATGGTAAAGCATGAATGTTCAAAGAAAGGATTTCTTATGGTAGGGACAATCTACCAAACTCAGATAAATGATACCATGGTAGATTTGAGAATATAAAAAAGAATTGATATTACATGTGACACACATGGAGTGATTGATTGTTCTATTGTTCAATTGTTCTATTGTTCATCTATCTAATAATGAAATTAGTGTCTATATTGAATCAATTGATATGGAATGTAAGGATTGTTATCTATACTTCAAGGATATTCTATCAATGATTGTATGTAGGAAGGATAATGTATATGATACTAGGAATAGTCAATTCATTCCTGTTCCAAAGATCAGTAGCTCTAATCCTATAGAGGTAAATATATGGAAAGAAATTGAGTTTATTGATCATATAAATAGGAGACCAATGCATTCGATCTGCAATGCATTCATAGATAAGAGACCTTACAAGAGTAGAAGAAAGAATGACAATATCGATAGAAGAGAAGAAAAAGGAATATCAAGATCTAGATTCTTGTATCATCTGAAAAATTTTATATCCATCATGCATGAAATATGATGCAAGAGGAATTGTATGTAGAAAATTACTCTAGATGAAATCAGGAGGACTTCGGAAATGATGTCTTCAATGAGTGGTAATGATAAAATTTCATACATTATGCATGACTTTAAATCAAATCATTTTATTTGGAACATAATGCATCTAGTGAAGACAATGAAATATTTTGAAATGGAGATTTGTAAGAAGGCTTAGCATAAAGTTCATGGTATTCCAAGTAGTACATTCTATAATCACTTATGTAATTTCAAGGATGGACATGTGGTGTTTAATTATGAAAACACTCAAAATGTAAAGCCTAGATCAAGCAAGATTGAAACAATCACGATTCTTGAGAGAGTGGTTGAGGAAATGACAAATCATTAACCTTTAGAATGTAGACAAGTTATGAGCCATGAAACATTTGAACTAATTAAAACATTGCCTGTGAATATGAGTGACACATTTATGCCATTTTATGGAGCAGAATTTATAAATTAATGTTAGGATTTTATTAAAATTAAAGTTATGGTGATTGCACAAAGGCTCATGGATTGTTCGGTTGCTTTGTCTGAAAAAATGAAAATGC
Organism: Gnetum montanum; assembly: GCA_015680685.1. Taxonomy (NCBI): domain Eukaryota; kingdom Viridiplantae; phylum Streptophyta; class Gnetopsida; order Gnetales; family Gnetaceae; genus Gnetum; species Gnetum montanum. The sequence goes on along the minus strand of MNCI01006151.1, from coordinate 131,200 downwards.
ATTAACTTGCTCAAAAGGAAGTAGTGGTTACGGTTTCATAACCAATGGAGCATTGTTTCTTTATTAGTTTCCATTTCCAACAGTGAACGTCTTTGGAAGCCACCAAGCGTTTCTAGATCGAGAATTAAAATTTTGCAAACACAGGAGACCCTCAAAAATCTACCAGTTGCAGTGAGTAAATGTGTGAAAAATACAAGAAAATTTCACAAGGTTGTAAAAAAATGGAAGGATGCTGAATTCTCCATAAATCCTATGAAAATTTAACCATGAGAAAATGCAGATTTTAACAAAAAGATTTTCCAAAATCAAAGAGAAAAATTCGTATGGGAAGCCATAAGAGCATCATCTGGCTGATACAAGCAAAAGTTTTCACAAATTTTAAGAATAAACCACCAAAACTTAGGTTCTCATAACCGTAAGTTGCTTTCACGTTTTTCATCTTCCAGAAAAAGAAGGATGGATATTTGCAAAATAATTGAAAGCCCAAATTGCAAGATTGATTCAAACGATTAATGTTGAGATATAGAAATCTAAACAAAATTTTTCACTCTGCAAAAACACTAGTAACACCCATCGGATGCAGAGAAACTTCTGAACAAAAACGAAAAATATTAACAATAAATAATAAAAAAAAATCCTCAAGCTCAGGCTCAGGCGCAAGATTCCATGGAAATATCCTTGATGAAGAACCATGGATTCTTGAATGGGCCACGATGCTAGGACAGATTGTGTTTCGTGCACAATTATACCACAAGATTGCAATGTGGCGTTAGGGCTAGCAAGGGCGGCATTAAAGAAAGAAATCCTCATCGTTATGAATCTGAAGACAGATGCAGGATGTAGGGCTTATGCGACACCAAAAAAATGGGACACATGCAGCAGCAGGAAGACAATTGCAAATGCAGTAGGAATGGACTGACGATGTCGTTGCTGGGGAGCACATCCACCGATGATGCAGACAGGCAGCAATAACGTGACTCTTCCTACGCCGCTACCGATGAAACCTCAATGCAAAACCAGCCATGGCTGCTAGAGGCATGGCCGGAGGATTCTACTGGCAAAGGGCTTGAGAGAATATGTGGTTGCTGGACAGAACGGCAACAAATGTGAAGCAAAGCAAGGCAAATGGCACGACGACCTCACAACATGGAACTAAGATGACGTTATCTGTGGCACAATGGCCATAGAGCTTACGATCTCTTCCAAACATTTACACATCCAATGTAAACGTGTCAACCCATGGCCTTAACGTTATACTGCCTTAGTAATGTTTTAATTTTTCTTTTATTAAAGAAGAGGACGAAATTGCAAGTAAAAACGTATAATTTATTAGAATTACAATTGGTAATTTTGAAAAGGGGGGTATACGTTTAAGAAAAGGAGGAATTTATCATCATTTGATAAATATAACTTTGCTATGAGAATTAATATTTTTCATAGAAGATATAACCTCCTACATAAGTTATAACTATATCTCCTTGATGTTTCTAAGGTTGTAATTACCCATAGGACACTTGCTGACTTTGGCATGTATTTCTTTAATTTTTGTAACTTCCTGTGGCAATCTCTATGATATTTGTTATTAGGAAAACACTTAGCAACCATAGCTCAAATTTCTAATAACTTCCAATGGAAGTTATAATCTCTTAGGATGGTTATGAATTAATCCCCTAGATACTTATAACACCCTTAACTTTTTATGATTATTGTAACTACCCTAAGGTCATTATAAAAAGACTTAAGGGTAGAATTTGAGGGATTTTTTTGGAAGAGAAATTAGAAGAAGCAACTGTGAAGAATTCTTGTAAAGCATGGCTTGCTAAAGGCATCAATTCAGCTTCTTTATTTTAATCTTGTGAATTCATTTCTTCCCATTTGGTTTTAGTTGCTTAGCTAATAGTTTGGATAGTATTGTGCTTGAAATTTAATTTTGGGATTTTTCTAGGTTGCTTTAAAGCTCTATTTTTGCACAATATTATACTTCTATTAAGATTTTCCATAGTAGAGCTTATATTGTTGAAAAGCCTCTAGAGCAATTTAATAGTAATGTCTTAATGAAATTACCTATTTTGAGCATAGAAAATCTAGAAAAATCTTTGGTATTTTGAGATGACTGAAATAGCTTCATTGTTTTAAAGTGTATTGCCTTGGTGTTTCAATCTTGAAATTGTCAAATTTTTTTGAAGGTTCTATTGAATGCAATTCTTGAAAAATATTAACTAGCCAAAATAGAAGCTCATACTTTGTCATTTATCAAGCATTTTTGATAGTGTAATAAAATTGTTCTTTACGAAATTGCTTGTTGAGCTTAGAGGGTTTGAACAATTTGTAGTTAGATTGAATTGGAATAACTTTGTTGTGAAGTGTTTCCTCATGTCAATTTATTTTGCTTAAATATTTGATATTTTACACAAATCTACTTTCTTTTCTTTCTTTTTCTAAGTCTATTGAATATTACTCTATTTCTAGTTTTCTTATGGAATTTTTTCTTTGGGAAAAATTAGGAGTAGATTGGCAAAATTTTGCTTAAATGTTTTTCTAAAATTTTATTAGCTACAAGTAACATGCTATAGGGACTATATAGACTAAGTGACTTGACAAAATAGAAACCCTCAACAACTCACAGTATTTTACAAAGTTAGCTAAATTTCTTTTATGATAGCCAATTACAATTTCATACACAACCCAACCATTTCAACATTCACAACAGTAAACACATACTCATGTTTAGTTTGTTTCATAACCATTGAGTCTATTTGGAGGTATCTAGGCCTTAGTGTTGCCAGAGACCAGCAAACATCTAAACTTTGTTTGAAGAACACCTTCACATCCCATGACTTCAGTCATGAGACATGGAGGCCCCTAAGGTTGGTGGTCCCAAATAGTTGCTAACAATGAGTTAACGTATATTACTAAAGAATTACATTAATCCTAAATTAGATGACCTTGTATTACCACCAATTAGAAAAAGTTAATTATTAAAGATCTTCAACAAACTATCCGAACATAATTTTTGGTAGAAAGCATGACTTCTCGATTTGTAGAACTTGTCATATGTTGGACAAGAGAAAGAAATGAACTAAGGACCAATTAGAGATATATAGAATTCAAAGGAAGCTTTAAAATCATTATGATTATGTAACTATGTGCATGAAAACATCCTATATTCATTTGGATCTACCAAAAAGGCAACTAGATAATCACTTAAGCATCATTCATGATATAATGGATAAGTCAAAAACTTCATTTCCAAAGTTGCTAATCTTGCCTAATGGTGTCTTCAAGAAAGGGAAGTTTCAAATATCACTTACAAAAATTCTAGTAAAAGGACAAGGTTATGAAGATTTTGGCCACTTTAGTCCATTCTATACACATGGGTTCTCAATTTACCATAACATCCATGCAAAAATGCTTGAGATATTTGAAGGAGGATCCTTTTAACATGTATGATGATATGATGAAGAAACATTACAATTCTAGAAGATGCTTCCTTATAGAAGCACTACTCAAGCATTCAAGTTTTCTACATGGAGAACATAATACTTTATATTATTAAGATGAAATCAATCCAAGGTTTAATTTTAAGTCATTACCTACTATAATTTTCCTAGAAATGGATAACTACAAGGGAGATTATATGAATAAATATGTTTTTATTTATTTATCATTACTTACGTCCAAAATATTTTTAAAGGTTATAAAGTTAAGTTATCTTCTAGTAGGGCATATGCATGAGGACATTGATGGAAGTTTCAAAAGACTTTCAATGGCTATGAGAAAAAATATAATTTCTTTATCATAGATTATGGATATGAATGGTCTTATAGATAAAGATAGTGGAAGAAACTGCACATCATATTACATTGATATGATGTATGACTTTAAAGGATTCCATGATAGATACATATCTAGTTGGCTGAGGAATCTTTTTGGAATGCAACATATTCATTATATTAGTTTCTACTTGGCGAAGGGAACTCTTGCAATGATATGGAAAAGAAATATCAAGGGGAAATACTAGTTTGATCCATTTGAGCTATGGTAAAATGTTAATGGATATTCACGTCTTCTTGTAAGTGGACCACAGATCCTAGACACTACATTTGATGAGATGGAGTACATAGCAATGATTAAAGATTACATTAGATCCCACATTAAGGTGTAGGAAGAAGTGATAGAAGATCTTCAGGAAAATGATAAGTAAGAGTGGAATGAAAAAATAAATTACTAGAAAAATATTTTAAAAAATTTAGAGTACTTTCAAGACAATGTATTATGTAGGGATGCTATTATAGAGCATTTCTGGCCAAGAACTATTCAACTAGATATTGTGAGTCCAAGATTATACATTAATGGAACTCAAGGGAAGGAACATGAAGCATAATATATTAGATTAAGAAACAAAAGACTAAAGAGGTCATTCAATCCATTTAATGATATCAAAAATGGAATAATGCTTTTGGTTAGGCCAAGTAATGGAAATGAAGAAGATATTATATGGGTGGGTACAGTAAGAAACATCTAATTAAGGGATGACATTATAACAGATATAGGAATGGATTGGTTCACACCAAAATTAAGAGTAAAGAATAAATGGATGGACTATAAATGGATATATAATCAAAGGGATAATGAGGTTAAAATATCAGAACTTGGTTTAGTGGTTTATGCATGGATAAGCAAAACAAGAGATGAAAGAAAGATAGGATCAAATAAGAAAGCAAAATTGACAATCGAAGACATGCTACAACAATAGAAGAAAGAAAATGTTAATGCATAGGATATGAATAGAACTGGATATGAACATAATGATATGAATATACAATAAAATCTCCTTGTACTTTATTTATTTTTGATTGAAATGAATATTTTGTTGAAAAATATTAACCTAATTATATTGAAGTTTCTACTAATATGTTCTTCGTAATATACAAGTACTTTCCTTTTGGTATGAATGAAAATAGTATAATGGTACAAATTTATTAAGATCAATTTAAACAATGTAATAATTTGATCATATATATTCATATTTGTAGTGGTCTTTCTTGGCTTGGAAGTGTACAGTCTCTTTCTTAATAAGAACTTTAATGAATCGGTGACTGGGCACTTTTCAAACTAAGGAAGGACTCAAGGTTCAAAAAGGGTGTGACTTCAAGGGAACTTGATTCTTTTGTGTTGACCATTCTCTTGGGTGCTTGGATGTTTTCTTCTTGAGTTTTCTTCTCGTTCCAATGTTACCCAATTATCGGAAGCTAAGCCAATAAAAATAAGAAGTCTTTGCATGGTGTGGTTCTCATGCATAAAAACACAAAACAAAAACAAAAAACAAAAAGAAAAGAAAAGAGAGAAAGTGAGAATTTAAAGCACACCCCTTAGATGAAATAAACTTGGGCTACAAGCATTGGTTATGGAACTAAAAATGTTCCCTCTAACTAAGGCCCTTCTCACTTCCCATTCTCTCCTTTGTTTTGTCAGAATGGTGGTGGCTCTTGGAGGAAGCATTCTTGTTATTCAAGTGGATGGTTTGGCTGAATGCATTGATGCGAAGTCACTAGATGTGGTTGGTTTGAGGCTAGAGTTGGAATGAGATTTTCCAAGTCACATTAATCATAAAACACACAAGGGGCTGTACACCACCTTGTTCTTGAGACTCAATTCCATTCTCCTCTCTCCATCCCTCTCTCCACTCTTCACCTCATTACCGGTTGTATCATTAGTGTATATTTTGGTTAATGCATTGTTTTCTTTTAGGTAAATTCTTGTGGTTAGGACTTTAACTCTTGTTCCAAAGGACATTCCCAGAGCCTACGGACTCTTTGAATGTGGGTTTGTCAGGGCATTAAGGGCATGAGCCTGCTTTGGGGAGGACCCACTGGCATTCCTATTTGGTGCACCAGTTAAATTCTTTCCCTTAACATTTTTGCAATCCATTTTATTTTGTTCATTTCCATCTTGACATCCATTTCATCGATGTCATAGTTGTCCCTTTTTCTCTATCTTTATTATTCCTTTTCTTTCTCCATTCTAATGCTACCGGAGGTTTGCGATTAGTCATGGGGGTACGAGGCCCGATTTTTTCGATTTTCTCCTAACACCTACACCTTCGGTAGTCATCATTAATATATCTCTAGATCCATATCAGCCATACCACAACCTAGCCAATGGACTTACACTGAAGCAAGGTATTAATTACATGATAATTCATTTACCCTTGCTAATATAAGACTATGTTGTGTGTGCAGATGGAAATAATGCAACAATGGATTGGATCTGGAAGGAACACTTGGAATGGAGCAGCGCTAAAGAAGCTATGCAAGGAGCAAGATCAATGGTGTGCTTATGGATGGATAATGAAAGGTGCAATCTTGGCATTGGCAGCAACAACACTTCTTTCTCTCTCTCTTTCTTAGCTATCAAATTAGGCCTGATGTCAATGTAATAAGGTGTTCACCCTTGTTGTCTTGAACACTAGTTTTGTTGTGTCTTGTAATGATGATCCATTCACATGTCATCCCATTAGTTTCATTTGAGCCAATAATCCCATACCTTCCTGATATTATTGTAAGGATCTCAAGGATGAGTTTTCATTTAGTCATGGGGGTATAATGGGACGCGATATCATGTACATGATATTGCGTTCGACGTGATATTGCATCCCTCGCGATATCGCGTACACAATATCACGTCTTCCCCTACGATATCACGTACGTGATATCGCGATGCGTCATCATATCTATAAATAAGAGGCGGCTCTCCCTTGTTTGAGAATAATAGGCTAGATAGTAGGGAAAATTTGGCAGATTGATCACTCTAGAGATAGAATATTTTCCATGTGCCTGCAATAGAAGTCCCAAAGGGAACAGATCTTTATTTAAGCAAACATTCTACCTGAATACAAATTTGTGTACGGCAATAAAGACGAGCTTTCTGGATAAACCTTGCAGTGCATGGAATAGGATTTTATTATTTTTATTTATTACATGTTATTTATTACTTGTTGTTTAATGCAGAATGAGTATGACTTGATTACGAGCATCTAAGTGTGACTACTTGGTAACCCAGTGGTGTACTTAGGATCTACGCTTGGTAATCCCAGTGGTAGTCATGCACTGGTATGTGTACGGATAATCAAGGAACGGATGCTCATCGCACTTAGGCTAGATTAGATTATCTCAACCCTTTCCTCCTAGTTAAGTGCCTCAGTATGACCACTTCGAGCACGTGTGTTACGCGTGGTGATCTCAACATCGATTATCATTTGGTAGCCATGGTTGCATCGATTTAGGGTGTGTACGGTAAGTGGGAACGGATGCTGACGCTAGGTTAATTTAGACTTAGTTCATTAGTTACAGTTAGTAATTAGTTTCTCTACCCTTCAACTCAATAGCATAGGAGATAAAATATAAAAAGCATAAAAATCATATACCTTGGACTTACTTAACCATACTGACAACTACAAGTAAGTCTGGGAAGACAACAAATTATTAACCCTAAGTGTTCCATGGGGTGTGTAGGCACTTAGTTTGTGGAGTTCGACCGGATCGCGCATGCTACGCTCATATTCGTATGGTTGAGTGTAGGGGTATCTTGCCACTCATCAATCAGGAAGCCTAAGAAAATGTTGGAAATTGCTAGATTAGGTTTGGTAACTAATCCTCATCCAAGACCCTATAAGATGCATTAGTTGTCTAGATACTTTTCCCAAGAAGTAAGGGAACAATGTACTTTGAAATTTAAAATTGGAAGTTTTCATGATGTTATGAAGTGTGATGTGCTTCCAATATATTTTTCTGATGCAATTCTTGATAGACCTCGGAATTTTAACAATGATTCTCAATTTGAATAAGAAAGACATATGTGGAGTGTTGCTAGACCTGATTGAATCCATGATTTGATTCCTATGATAGTTGAAAAATTAATATATCAAAGCTCACTTAATGATTCCTTAATCCTTATAGGAGAGGGGAAATATATTAAGGAACATGATGAAATTGGTTTTGGTTTTTTTGTTATGGCAATAGTTACTAATAATCATGATGATGTGTAGGTTGAACTTCCTACAAGTATTCTAGGATTGAAGGAACATTTTCCATGGTGTTTAAGGAGGAAATGGATGGTCTACCATTAGTGAGGAATGTATAGCATTAGATTGACTTCATTTTTGGTGCTACCATTCCAAATGAGAGAGCTTGACTGATGGCACCAAATCGTAGGGCTGAATTACAAAGGTAAGTAGTGGGTTACTTAAAAATGGCTTTGTGAGGAAATCCATTTCACTTTGCATAGTTCTAGTAGTGCTAGAGTCAAATAAGAACAATGATGAATGGAGGATTTGCATTAATTATAGGGCAATGAATAGGATAATAATGAGGTGTAAGTTTCCTATTCTAGGTATGGATTTATATCCTTGGTGTTCTTACCAATGCAAATATTTTTAGTAAAATTGACTTTAAGAGTGGGTACCATCAAATTAGAATTAGACATGGCAATGAGTGGAAGATAGCTTTCAAAACATCAGATGTATCATTTGAGTGGTTGGTAATGCCATTTGGGCTCACAAATTCACCTTCTACATTCATGAGGTTGATGAATGATGTATTGAAGGACTTGATTGGTAAGTACTATATTATCTTTTTTAATGATATTTTGGTGTATAGCTCTAATGACGAAGAGCACTTGGATCACTTGAGGATTATGTGTATTAAGTTGGAGGAGGCACAACTAGTGATCAATGTGAAGAATGTCATTTCTTCTAGAGGGAAGTCACATATTTGTGACATGTGGTTTCTGAAAATCAAAATTAGATGGAAGATACCAAGGTGAAGGCTATTAGGGATTTGCCAACTCCTAAAAAATGTTAGGGAGGTAAGATCATTCCTTGGTTTAGTAAGTTTTTATAGATCATAAAAAATTTTAGTGGTATTTTGTGGCCTGTGTTTTCTTTATTGAAGAAAAATAAGGAGTTTAGGTAGGATAATGAAACCCAAGGAATATTTAACTTAATGAAAGAAAATATTACTAGTAAATTGGTACTTGAAATTCTAGATTTTTGGAAGCTTTTCTAGATGAAGGTAGATGCAAGTGAACTTTCCATTGGTGGGGTATTTTCATGAGAAGATAGACCTATTGCTTTATTTTCTAAAAAACTTGAATAAGTCAAGGAAAATATATGGTGTATATGAGAAGGAGTTGTACACTATTCTTCAACAAATAAAGCATTGAAGGAATTACTTATTTCCAAAGGAATTCATCTTGATGATAGATCACAAACGAATTTAATTTTTAAACTCTCAAAATAAGTTGAGTATAAAGCACATGAAGTGGGTTGCATAGTTACAGGAGTTTAATTTTGTGTTGAAGCACAAAAGTAGGAAAGCCAATGTGATGGCTGATGCATTATCCAAGGTGCATCTGGTAAATGTTAGCATACCTCATGTGGAATGTATGGATGATTTTGCTTCTTTGTATGAGCATGATGATGATTTTGGGAAAGCTTAGAGAAGCCTCAAGGAGCCATTGATGAATAGGATAGACCAATGGATAAATTGTCATATTCAAGATGAATTGTTATTTAAGAATGGAATGGTATGTCTCCCTAATTTTGATTTTAGGAAAAATATTTTTTTTGAAAAGCATTGTAGTAACATGGAAGGCCACATGGGAATGGACAAAAAATTGGAACTTGTGTGTAGGTATTAGTTTTAGTCTAGTATGATAACAAAAGTTTCAAAAATTGTGAAGGAGTTCTTGACATGTCAAAAGTTCAAAGGAGGTAAAGGTTTGGATGGATGCTATATACCTTTGCTAATTTTCAAAGGTTCATGGGAAAGTATGTCAATGGAATTTGTGAGTAGTATTCCAAAGATCAAAAGTAGGAATGATGTAACTTCTTTTATGATTGATAGGTTCTCCAAGATGGCACATTTTATTTCATGTAAGAAGATGAGTGATGATTCTCATGTAGAAAATTTAATTTTTTTAGCATGTTGTGAGGTTGCATGGTATTCATTTAAATATTATTAGTGGTAGAGAAATGAAGTTTACAAGTCATTTTTGGAGGTTCCTTTGGAATATTTTAGGAGCAAAGTTGAATTTTTCTAGTGTGTATAATCCATAATCTAATGGCAAAACAAAGATGATGAATAAATCCCTGCTAAACATATTGATATGTTTGTGTGATGGACAACCAAACAAGTGGAAAAATGTGTTATGCCATGTTAAATTTTTGTATAATAATGTTGTTCATGTTGCTATTGGAAAAAGCCCATTTGAGGTGAACTATGGATTTTGTCCAAAGATGATGGACACTTTGAAGAGCTTTGATGGTGAAGCTCCACTTAGTGCTAATTTTTTATAAGAGATGATGGATCTCCATGCATATGTAAAATCAAATCTTGAGAAGAAGGCTAAAGAGAGAGCTCTCCAAAGGAATGAGCGTAAAAAAAAAACCTATTTTTGCTATTGTTAACCTGATTTGGGTGCACTTGAAGAAGAAGCAATTGAGAGGTGTTAACTTCTCCAATGTGAAAGCCAAAAAGATGGGGCCTTTCAAAATTAAGGCTAAAATTAATGATGATGATTTTGAGATTAATTTATCAAATGATGTTGGTATGTCTTTTGTATTTAATATTTTAGGTCTTGTGCACTATCATGGACCAATTGATGAGGATACCATACAAGATAGCATCGATGAGTTAAAGGGGCTATTAATCAATCCAAGTCTTCAATGGAGACAAAGGAAATTGTACTTAAGTGAAGGGAAGCTTCTAGTACTTGAGGATTGAAGAGGTATGAATATTTGATTTATTGGAAGGATTAATCTACTAATGATGTTGTATGGGTCTATGAAACCCAACTTGTTAAGTGGAAAATCACTTGTACCCCTACTTCCTAATTCACATCAATTCACTTTTTGAAGGGTGGGAGAGCTTGTGTTGGAACACCTCTTTAGATTCCCTTGTGCTTTTCTGTTTATGTGTTTTTATATATTTTCAAACACTAGAGAGACATATTTAAAGTCCAAGAGATGTCTTGGCCAAGCTTGGAAGTCACTATAGATAAATTACTATTCAAGGTGATGTCTTGACTAAGACATCTCATCAAAACTTGAGATGTCTTTAGTGTAGCTGGGATGTCTTGGATTCAGATGGGACATCTTTAAAAAATAGTAGATATCTTAACCTAAAGTTGGATTTTTATAGAAGATTTGAGTTGGATATCTTAACCTTAAAATGAGTTGAGGAAAGGTTTCTAAGATTCTTATCTTCTAGTTTGACATAAATATTAATGTATTCATCATCATTGAGAGGATCAACAAAGAGAAAAAGCTCTTGGGAGTGAAGAGATAAGCAAGAGAGAGTAGGTGAGCACATTGGAAGAGTGCAATTGGTGATTTCAACTCCAAGATCAGCTTCTGGAATGTTGTTCTATGTGTTCTATTCTCTTGTATTCACTTGTGAGTTCACGATCTCAATCCCAAGTTGTGGAAGAGATTTTTTATTAGTTGTGTCTTGCATTAAGAATAACCATTGTGTGGTTTTAAAGTCTCATGCTTTGCAATATCATTAAAGTGTGATGGTTTTTGGGTTTTGTGGTTATGGGAATTCAATTATAATCTTCTAGTTAACATAATTGAAGATAGCTAGTTTTCTTGTTTTTTAGCAAATAGTTTTATCTTTGCATAATATCTAGATTTAGTATTCAAAGGTGAGTTAATTGTGGAGTGAACCTACTTTAAAAGATATCTTCATTAGCATACTGAATTATACATGTTACAATCCTAAGAATGGTTTTCATTTTGAATTACAATGAAATACTAATCTTGGAATGGATCTCTTTTCTATTTTATCAATTTCTTGTTGATGAGCTCTTGTAACATGCATTGTAGAAAATGACATTTTGACTTTTTAAGATCTCTTTGTTAGCATACTAAATTGTCCATGTTACAATCACATGAATGGTTTTTAATTTGAATTATAGCAAAATACTTATCTTGGAATGGATATCTTTTCTATTTTATCAAAATTTTGGTGATGAGATCTTGTAAATTTCATCTTAAGAAATGAAAGTTTGACTCTTGAAGGTATCAATAAAATGTAACAATTGGCAAAATGTGATTAAATTCTCTTTATTAGTAGTTAACATAGAATTTGTAGAATTATGCATCATAGATTATTGTATCCAAAAAAATTTTGGCATTCAACATTTCATAATAAAAAATATTAGTATGAGATTAGTGTATGAGTACTTTTTTATGATGTGGTGGTGCCTTACCGAGGATGAATAGGGTAGTGAGTGGTCACTAGGGAATCTGTACAACTATATATTCTTGCTAATTTTATTGGTCTTTATTGCCCCTTTACCTCTTATATTTTAACTTGATCATTTACAAAGCTCTTTTACTTTATTAAAATTAAGAAATAGTCATTAGTGTGGATATGATGCTACATTGCATTTACAATATCTTAGTTGTAGGCCTCAATATATTTGAGAATCATTTTGGGTGTTAAAACTTTGAAATAAATGTATTATAGATACACCCCAAGATATATAGTCTAATTAGATCGTTATAATCCAACATTGTCCACCAAAATTAAACCCATGACTTAAAGCTTTTAAATCAAGAGTCTTACCACTAGGCTAACACTTCATCATTATTTTAGTTATAAATACTCCTCATCCACCATATTAATAAGATTCATTAATGCAATAGTATTCTATTAGTGACTTAGTTAGCTCACATAGCTTTGTACTCATAGGTATTGGATTCTTGTTATGAAATTTCTATATTACTAGCCTAAGGGCATGTCCTCAGTAAACTTGATCTTTCCCTTAAAGAATAGGAGGCAAACTTTGTTAGTTTTATTTTATGATTTCTTGTAGTAGTTATGAGTTTTTTAATGTGACTTTAAAATGATTGTCTAAGATGTGATTCAAGTGGCTTGTACCTAGATACATTTCATGACAATAATAAAAGGAAGATCATTCTTACCCATTGTAGAATTATAACTTAGACAATATTTTTTTTCATGCATTTATATTCCAATGTTCTTTATATTTCAACATATTTAGCTTAATGATTTGTACTTCCACACATGATAGTAACTTGGCAAATTGAATATGACTAGTTTCAAGGATAAAGTATAAAGTGTAATCACATTGTAAGCCAGTAGCAATATTACTTGGAATACCTATTAGCATATTGCTTAGTAATCTCAATGGTGGTTACACTAGTCTAATATGTATACAATAAATCAGGAATAGATGTTCATCACCTTTAGGCTATATTAGGATGTATTTTATTATTAAATAGATTAATTGCTTAATTTCTATATTTTACTTTTATTAATTAAATAGGTTAAATAATATAATTATCATACCTACATTGAGCTAAATCATTATCTTAGAACCACTACTAATCCAAGTAGGCAGACAATAATTCATGGTTAACAATTAACTATCTAGACACTATGCTAATTTCATTTGTTTCTTATAACATGCTCACTCACAATACTTATGCATCATATGGTTGAATGTGTGGTCTACCTAGCCACTTATCACTTGTTCCACTGTCTAGGATGACGCCAATGTTCTATACTAATTAATATCACAAATCAATGTTAAAAGATTAATGATTTATCTTTTGATTATATTCATATTTTAATAGTCACACATGTTAATTTAATATATTTATTTCTTTTAGGATTGATTCTCCACTCACTGCAAGGGATAATGATAGGACTAATTGAAATGATGATGATGATGCATCCTTTGATTATCCATACCTTGCATATTCTTTTTTATAAGAGATTTCAACTTATAATAGATTCATTATCAATTATAGTCTATTTTTCAAGGACTAGGAAGAATGTAAATAGCATTACAGTTAAGGTTAGTTGAGATTAAGTGTATAATATTTAGTTTTAGGAGAAAAACAATGTTGTAAGAAAGAAAAAGAAATTAAAAACATTTAAGGAAACAATAACTATAATAAAAACAAATAATTTTAGGTAATAGGAAAAAATTTTTAGTGATATAACAACTATAATAAAAATGACCAGTTATTGAAAAAGTATTACAAATAGGAGGATGAAGAAAGTGAGCTGTAAAAAGGATTACTGTTAGTTTAGGTATAGGGGAATAGTGTTTTTCTTAGGAAAAGTAAACCTACTATTTTTAAAAAATTAAATTAAAATAATTAAAAAATAAATCGAAAGAATCATTTAAAAATATAGAATATTTAAGAGGAAAAAATAATAGTATAATAATATTGTAACTATAATTGAATGCACAACTTTTAACATATAAGACAAGAATTTTGTAAATAAGTATTAAGCATACTACAAACTATTTAAAAAGAAAATAATTAGTAAGAAAGAAAAGATTAAATTGAGGATTTTCAAGTAAATTTCTAAATTAATTAATTTTTATTAAAATATGCCACCATGCTAAGTGTGTAAAATAGTCTTAATCTTAATTAAAGGTTTTAGAATGAATTCTAATTTTGAAGGCTTCTCAATTTTTCTATCTACAAAGTTATCTATTCAAGAAAGGACTTAAATATTATCAAATAACAATAATTAAGTAAAAGTTATTATCATTTTTTAGATTCCTACTATCTAGAATTTGTCTTTCTCTTCCAATAGGATAAACAAATGTAATGGTAGGACCTATGTTACATCCTTTCCAAAGACATTGGGTATGATAGTATGATTATGATTTATATATTATGTTTGTTGTCTTAATGGGTTATCAAGGACGATTTAATTTATTATGATTTTGCTATATATGCTAAGATGTTTTGCCTTGTATGTTATGATTATGATGTCTTTACATGCTTAAATAACATGATTACTATGTTAGATAGGTGATGTGGCTAGCAAGGATGTTGGATTGGGCTACAACGATAACTATTTGGTATGTATTTATGCTTTATATGTAATTTTGGTATTTATGCATTTGTGTTGTAGCACTATGTTGTGTGATGTTTAGATGTGATTTTAGCATGTGAATGTGTAAAGCGTTTGATATAGATCTCGTAGGTTCAAAAGGATTTTAATTTGGTGTCTTAGTGTATTTGTTATGCATGTTTTAAATACAAGGCATTAGCTATAGAAGAAATAAAAAAATAGACTTATGAAAAACTATATAGTTTTAAAAGAAAATAAACTAAAAGTAAATTTTATTTTGTATATGCTGGGATGTGTGAGTGAAAAGTTAACATCTTTTATATAAAGTACATGTGCTTTATACATGCTTTATTAATCAATACATTTTACACTACTAAAAAAGAAAATAACATCGCCTTATGCACCATGGAATTTCAGTTTTTCAATTTTTTCTATGCGAACTGAAACTATGTATGATTTTGTTCTTTTCTATGTCTTCTATCTTTTTTCCATTTTTTTCTCTTCTTCCAAATTCTAGCTTTGTAGAAGGATTTTTCCTAATCTAAACTTGGATTTGGGATTGCTATGATTGTATCTATGTAGGTACAGAACTTGTTTGGAGAAAAATAGAGTTTTACTAGATTTTTGAGGATTTCATGCTTGTTTCAGAATTTTTGCTACAATAATTTTAATCAGTGTGTTGTTCTTACCTTTTTCTTGTATTTTTGTGTTAGATGAGTATATATGATCATGTGATATGGGCATGTGGGGTGTATAGTTAAAAGATTGAGCTTGAACGTATTGTTTTATAGATTTCCCAAAAATTTTGAAGTATTGGTTGTAGATTATTTATGAATAAATATGTGATGTATGAAATGATGTGGAGTTGTAAAATATTAGATGTTAGGTTGATGAGACTAGCATGGTTAGAATATTATATTTTATGGGCCTGTTGTTATGTGAGAATTTCTAGAAGTTTCAATTATCATTGACTATAATTAAATATTATTATTTATTCATTTATTAATTAAAAGTTAAATGCATATAACTTTGCTTCTATGAGTTCAATTGAGATGGAATTAGTGTCATTGGGATTGTCTTTTGATGTACTTTCTAATCGTGAAATTTGTTTTCTCTTTTGGCATACATCATTTGTGAGATTATAATGATGGTTATTTTTACAAAATTATATGTAGTTTAAGAAGCATGGTTGTGGCATGAAATTTTGTTATGTTAAGTTGGGGTATTATTTTCATGAAATGAATGTAACTGTTAGGTGTAGATATATGTGTTCATGTTTTGTTTGTTTTGGATGTGTTGTGCTTTTGACATTTGTTAGCTTAAGCTAGCATGGATTTATACATATCTTTGTAAAGACACTTATAGTGATCATTGGTGGGTAGTGCCTAGCAGAAGGGTGTGGACTAACTAATGCTAAGGCATCTTGAAGGTAGTTATGGATTGACCTTCATTATGATACATTAGTTAGGCTCCTATATTAGGCCTCATCCTAAGAGTGGAAGAGTGTAGGTATGTTCATTCCTACAATTGGTACATGATATAGGTGTGTTCATCCCTATAGCTACTCCTTCAAAAATTAGTGATTATGGATCATAGGTTGATGAGCCTTAGCACTAATTGGGTAAATAAAATACCTACAGGAAATGATTGATTATGAATACTCTTGGAAATGTTTCACATGCTACACTAAGTGTGGATATGCTAGCGACTACATGAATGGGTTGTATATGATGGTATTGGTTTGTAAATCATAACATTGATAATATATCTTATGATTGATCTATGATTGTCTAGTCCATGTGTTGCTTGATAATATGAAGTGGATATGACAACATGGGCATGATATTGAAGATGTCTGTGGTATGGTGTAATGGATATATGATTGATTATTTTTTATAATGATTATATATATGACTATATGATAGCCATTTATTCACTTTAGTAAGGATTATGCCAGTGCTATGTGTGATATTGTATGTACATGTGTTACTTAGAGCATGAACAAGACTAACAGTTCATGCAGGTTGCCTTGTATCTTATTCCCCTTATCTTCTTCCTCTTCTCTATTACAACACTTATTAATAATCTATTAGGAGAAGTGTGACAACTTCCCACTTAATTTTATACTAGCTTTATTTAGTTACAAGTAGAAGCTGCAAGGGTGTAGGTAGGCACTAAGAAAGAGTGGAGGAGAGGGCAATATTTATGGATTAGTTGATATATATTTCCATGTATAGTATTATGGACTATTCATATTTATATAACCTTTACTATTCTTTGATGTATATAATGATTATGTTTTTATATCCTATGAGTAGTACAAATTTTTGGTTTATGTAGAGACATGTAGTTTTATCAATTAAAATGCATGCTTAGTCTTTAGTTTGGCATGAATTTTTGCACAATTTGATCTTCCATAATATATATATATATATATAAAGTGATTTATTCTTAACGTATTTTCATGCGTCATTATCTCATAGTTTGTTATGCTTCCATTGTGTTATTACTAGCTAGTTGTGGTAGGGTGGAATTTTACATAGTGGTATTAGAGTGTGATGGGACGTGATATTGCATGGGCCGCCATATCGTGGCTGTTGTAATATCATATCCCTCGGGATATCGTGTACGTGATATCGCATCCTCCCCC
>MNCI01006151.1:60792-84923 GCA_015680685.1 Gnetum montanum | reverse complement strand
TATTTCCATTGAATCTTGCTCTATTTCTAGTTTTCTTGTGGAACTATCTCTTTCTCTAGGGAAAATTAGAAGTTGATTCGGAGAGTTGTGCTCAAATGTTTTTGCAAAATTTTATTTGTTACAAGTAGGTATTATAGGGACCGCATAGACTAGGCAGTTGAACAAAATAGGAAACTTTCAACAACTCATAGTACTTGGCAAAGTTGACTAAATCTCTTTAAAGTAAGTCATTTGTAATTTACACACAATGCAATCGTTACATTTCTCACAACCGCACGTCGCAACTGCACACACACATACTCACATTAACTACTGAGTTTATTTGGAGGTATCTGGGCCTTGGTGTTGCTAGAGACCAGCAGGCACCTAAATCCTGTTCGAGGACACTCGTTGGCAGTCGCGTCCCAAATGGTCGCCAACACAAGGCATTTGTTAGAGAACAAATAAAAAATATACTTATGAAAAACTATATAGTTTTAAAAGAAAAAAAATAAAAGTAAATTTTATTTTATATATTCACATGACTTGAAAGTGAAAAGTGAATCTATTTTATATAAATTGAATGTATTTTATACATGCTTTGTTAATTTAGACATTTAACACTACCAAAAAAGAAAATAACACTGCCTCCCATTCCATGGAATTTGGGTTTTCTTGTTTTCTTTTCTCTATGAATAGAAATTATGTGTGAGTTTGTTCTTTCCTATCTCTTCTATCTTTTTTTTTTCATTTTTCCATTGTTCTTTCAAATTTTAGCTTTGTGAAAGGATTTTGTCTACTCTAAACTTGGAATTGGGATTGTTGCACTCGTACCTACATGGGTATGAAACTTCTTTGGAGCAAAATAGAGTTTTGCCAAATTTTTTAGAATTTCATGGTTGTTTTAGACTTTCTACTACAATAGTTTTAATTGGTGGGTTTTTTTTTTTTACCTTTTCCCTTTATTCTTGTGGTAGATTAGTATATATAATCGTGTGATGTGATCATGTGGGAAAAACACCTCAAGAAAATCCATGTAACACATGAAAAGCCTAGTAGCCAAAATCTACATTATAACTCAGTAGGAATTTAAGAATAGAATCAATTGCCTTGTTTTCCTATCAAAATTCCTACATTGTGGCCTTATTTTGAAAATAATTATGGATTATTTTTATTATGTAAAATGAAATTTATAGCCCACATGTTGTAAATTTCATTTATGCCAGTGTGTGAGGGTCAAAAAGTCATATATGCTAGTAATTTGAAGCACAAAATTCAAAAATAATAGTGGCCCATACACTGTAATTTGTGCCATGGAAGCCCAAATACATTGCCAAAACATGATATAAAAAGCTAAAAAGATTGGTAACCTATAAAATGTACTTTTTGGCCATGAAAATGGCCTAAAAACATAATGTAACACTTCAAAAGTGTATAGGAATGTAACTAATGCTAGGATAATGAATTATAGGCCTATTGATACTAGATTCGAAACCATTTTAAGGAATTTTTAATAGATGTTTTTGACATAGAGAAAATATTTTGTTGGCAAAAAGAAAAACTTTCTTTTGGCAAAACAATAGAGCATCATTGTCGATTTTTCACAACCTTTTGTAGCCTTTTCAATGCTAATTTTTGAGATCATGGAAACTTCATAGTAGCATTCAAGTGCAGATCGATTGGACAAGCAAGTGTAAATTTCAAGTGCAGAACACACCCTGCACCCTGAACCAGATCTCAAAAGATATCTTGTATTCTCAGGATCTTAAATATAATGATATGTACCTTTTAAACCTCTATTTTGAACAATATTTTTTGCAGCATTAAATATAATGTTTGTAGGTTTTTTTCTTGGTAATATTTCTTGCATATTTCCTACATTTTGTAGTCTATTCTCAATCCTATGTTGAACATCCACTTCACACACTTTCATTATAGTTTATTTTCATTTTCATCATTTGGTTATAGACTTTTTGAAGTTCCTAAGTAATCAACCAGACCATTTAAGAAGGTCCAAATCCTTTTGAGACCCATAGATCTTAGATTTAATATTTTTTTATATGGATCATAACAACATTCAAGTGTAGATTGATTGGAAAATCAGGTGTAGATTTCAAGTGCAAAACACAACTTGCATCCTACACTAGATCTAAAAAGATACCTTGTATTCTAAGGCTTTTAAAGATAATGATCTATACCTTTTAAATATTATTTTGAACAATATTTTTTGTAGGATTAAATATAAATTTTTTAGATTTTTTATTTGGCCATATTTCTTGCATATTTCATACATTTCATACTCTACTCTCAACCCAATGTTGAACATCCACTTCACATGCTTTCATTTTAGTTTATTTTCATTTTCATAATCCAGTTCACATGCTTTCATTATAGTTTATTTTCATTTTCATCATTTGGTTACAGACTTTCTTAAGTCCTGAAGTAATTAACTAGATCATTTAAGAAGCTCCAAATCCTTTTGAGACCTATAGATCTTAGAGTTAAAATTGTTTTGTATGGATTATTCTAATTTTCCAACATTGATGTTTTCATTATTACAATCTTCTAGCACCTGCCTAACTTCTTAACCCAAAAACCCATTTGCAAAAGCATTTTTCAACTTGTTTCTACTCTATATTTGGTATATCTACCAAAACAAAAACCATTTTGGGTTTTTTACAACACCAACATATTGGATCATAGCCCATTTTCACTATTACAATAGCAAAACTAAATTTTAAATTATTTCCTATTATTTTATAGTTGCAGTGCATAACACTACCCCATGTTTTCTACATTTTAAGATCTAACATATTATTTTCAACTATTGCAACATGTAGTGTTTTTCCTACTATTGTTTCTACATATGCTAAACCTTTTCCAATTTTTCTTTCATCTTTATATGTTGTTAAAAATTATTGGGTTGGTTGTAGTTGTAGTTTATTTTCTTTTCCTTCATTTACATACATTTTCATATACACTATAGCCTTGTATGATGTAGTTTCATATGTAGTAGTTTCACAAGTTGTAGTTTTATACGCTACAACTCTTACATGCTATAACTTTACATGTTGCAACTCTCACATGCTATAGCTTTATATGCTGCAATTGTCATAGGCTATAGCTTCACATACTATAGTCTTACATGTTGCAGCCTTCACACATTACAGTTTCACATGCTATAAAGTCTTATATGCTACAACCTTCACATGCTACAAATCTCACACACTATAAGCTTTACATGTTGTGAAGTCTTACATGCTATAAGCTTTACATGATGCAACTCCATATGCTTTGAGATTATACGTTATAGTTGTATATACTATAAGTTACAAATTTTATTAAATCTTAAAAGCCTTTATCATTTTGACCAATTAATTGGTCTCCTATAGTTTATGCCTTTCACATCAATCATTCTACCATACAGCATAGTAGCCATGGCCTTGAACCATGAATCTACTCATGTATATGACCATAATGACCTAGCTGTAATGGAGCATAGGCAATTTCTTAGGTAGTTAGGACTTATCCAAGTTCATGTAAAAATCAACAAAAAATACTACAACTTTATATGCATAAAAAATCAAGAGGGTTTATGCATCCCATGTAAGGAGTTCAACTCAAAACGTTAATATGAGTTAACATACAAGGATGGAAAGTGATGAGTGGCGAGATACCCCTAAACTTAACCATACGAATACGAGTGTGGTACGCATGATTCACTCAAACTCTGTAGAATAAGTGCCTACACACCCCATGGAACAGTTAGGGTTAATTATTCCTTGTCTTCCTAGACTTACTTATAGTTGTCACAGTGTATGGTTAAGTAAGTCTGAGGTATATGATTTTTATGCTTTTTATGTTTTTGTCTCCTATGCTAACAAGGTGAAAGGTTGAAAAACTATTTGCTAGCTCCAACTAATGAACTAAGTCTAAATTACCTAGCGTCAGCATCCATTCCCACTTACCGTACACACCCTGAATAGATGCAACCATGACTACCAAATGCTAATCGTTGCTAGGATCACCACGCGTAACGCACGTGCTCGAAGCGATCGTACTAAGGCACTTAACTAGGAGAGAAGGGTTGAGAAGGAAAATAGTAAATAATAGGTAATAAATAGCAATAATAAAATCCTATTCCATGCATTGCAAGGTTTATCCAAAAATCTCGTCTTTATTGCCATATGCAAACTTGTGTTCAGGTACAATGTTTGCTTGAATAAAGATCCGTTCATTTTGGGACTCCTACTGCAGGCACATGGAAAATATTCTATATCTGGAGTGATCAATCTACCAAAGTTTCCCTACTATCTAGCCTAGGATGAGAAAATAAGGGAGAGCCACCTCTTATTTATAGATATGACAGCACACCGCGATATCGCGTATGCGATATCGTAGGGGAAGACGCGATATCGCGAGGGATGTGATATCACATTGGAGGCGATATCGCCTATGCGATATCATGTCGGACGTGATATCGCCTATGTGATATCATGGCCCATGTGATATCAAATCCCATCATACCCCCATGACTAAATGAAAACTTGTCCTTGAGTTCTTTACAATAATATTGGGAAGGTATGGGATTATTGACTCAAATGAAACTAATGGGATAAAATGTGAATGGATCATCATTACAAGACACAACAAAACTGGTATTCAGAACAACAAGGGTGAACACCTTATTACATTGACATCAGGCCTTATTTGGCAGCTAAGAAAGAGAGAGAGAGAAATAAGTGTTGTTGTTGCCAATGCCAAGATTGTGCCTTTCATTATCCATTCATAAGCACACCATTGATCTTGCTCCTTGCATAGCTGCTTCTAGCATTGCTCCATTCCAAGCGTTCCTTCCAGATCCAATCCATTGTTGCATTATTGCCATCTTCACACACAACATAGTCTTATATTAGCAAGGGTAAATGAATTTCAATGTATTTGATACCTTGCTGTGGTGAAAAGTCCATTGGCTGGGTTGTGGTATGGCTGATACGAATCTGGAGATATAATAATGGTGACTATCGAAGGTGTAGGGGTTAGGAAAAAAATCGGGGCTAGGAAGAACCCCCAGTAGCGTTAGAATGGAGAAAGAAAAGGAATAAGAAAGATAGATAAAAAGACACAGCTATAACATTGATGAAATGGATGTCAAGATGGAAATGAACAAAATAAAATGGGTTGCAAAAATGTTAAGGGAAATAGTTTAACTGGTGCACCAAATAGGAATGTCAATGGGTCCTCCCCAAAGCAGGCTCATGCCCTTAATGCCCTGAAAGACCCACATTCAAAGATTCTGTAGGCTCTGGTAATGTCATTTGGAACAAGAGTTAAAGTCTTAACAGTAAGAATTTACCTAAAAGAAAACAATGCATCAACCAAAATATACACTAATGATACAACCGGCAATGAGGTAAACAATGGAAAGAAGGGTGGAGAGAAGAGAATGGAATGGAATCCCAAGAACAAGGTGGTGTACAGCCCCTTGTGTGTTTCATGATTAATGTGACTTGGAAAATCTCATTCTAACCCAGGCCTCAAACCAACCACATCTAGTGACTTCGCATCAATGCATTCAACTAATTCATAAACTTGAGTAACAAGAATGCTTCCCCCAAGAGCCACCACCATTCCGACAAAACAAAGGAGAGAATGGGAAGCAAGAAGGACCTTAGTTAGAGGGAACATTTTTAGTTTCATAACAAGTGCTTGTAGCCCAAGGAATTATTCTGTCTAAGGGATGTGCTTTGAATTCTCACCCTTTTTGTGTTTTTATGCATGAGAATCACACCATGCAAAGACTTCTTATTTTTATTGTCTCAGCTTCCAATAATTGGGTAACATCAGAACGGTAAGAAAACTCAAGAAGAAAACATCCAAGCACCCAAGAGAATGGCCAACACAAAAACATCAAGTTCCCTTGAAATCACACCCTTTTCAAACCTTGAGTCCTTCCTTAGTTTGAGAAATACCCAGTCACCATTTCATTAAAGTTCTTATTAGAAAGGGACTGTACATTTCCAAGCCAAGAGAGACCATAGAACTTGTGGATGGATGGATGAAGTGAACTCATTGCCTACCATATCAAAAGAACATACCTTTAGTATCAACATCATGACTTAAAGGTAAAAACCAAACATTGGCAATCAATATGAAAATAGTTCATACCATCATGAAGAACACTTATTGGGTGAAAAACTTATAGGATGGTTAACACACACACAAACACACACAAAAAATGGAAAAGTATAACGATGTTGTAAAACAAAAACAAGAAAAGTTAAAGAAATTTATAAAACAAAAATGTGTAAGACAAAAACGTGGAAAAAAAACATGTAAAACAAAAATGTGTAAAAAAAATGTGTTAAACAAAAAACTAAAAAGAACTGAGGGCCTCCAAGGATCAGCATAGGTGGCCATCTCCCCCATGACTGAATCATAAGGGAGAGATCCAAAATAATGAGTGTTTGTTTAAATTTTGTAGAAGTGCCCAACTTCTCCCGATTGATGTTCTTAAATTAAGGGGTGGAAGCTGGCGACACTCATACTCTAATGTGTCTATGCCTTCGTTGTTAGCATGAATTTCCTTAGTTCATTCCATGCATATTAGTTTGATCTTCCTAGTAGCTGTCAACCATGGGGTGTCTACTACTAGTGTGGTTGCTACATACAGGCAATTTAAATTTGCATTTCTTGGACACACTGATTACATGGAAGAGATGCTAAACATTCTTCCATGTCATCACCCTCTAAGTTACTATATGTGATGCATGAAACTTTATTCTTCTCAATCTTTCCATATATGTTTATCTTAGATATCTGCAAGGAAAGATCATGGATCTCTAGGTATGCATCTACTGTACTTAGCCATGGCCTTCCCATTATAATTGGGAAGTCCCCTTCATTTTTGTTGATTTCAATCACCAGGAAATCAGCTAGGTAGGACCAACCACACACAATGGTAATACTGTCCTCCACCAATCCCAAAGGAATGGTAATGGACTGGTCCGCCAGCTCAAGTTGGATGTTGCTCTTCTTAATTTGGGATAGGTTTCAGGCTTGATACATCTCTCGTGATATTAAATTGACTCCAGAACCTGAGTCAAGAAGAGCCTTATGTGGTTTGTTATCGGTGATTTTTAGGTAGTTTAAGGGACTTCTAGGGTCAACTAGTTTCCTAGGAAGGTGGCCTACCTTGATCCAGTCAATTACGGTATGCGTTAACATAACCGTATGTGTATAGCTTTGATGTTGAATTGAAGGGTGCTCCGAAGTGTTAGATGGTGGAGGTGTGTACATAGGCTCAACTTCTTGTTGTTGCAAGAGTTTGTCTGGGCTTTTGGTTTTGAAGAAAGATCTTATTTTCTTATAGTTGTCAGAACCAGTAGTGGGTTGAATGTTCACAGCTCTCACAACGTTACGTTGCTGCAGTTGAGTGGGGAGTTCCCCTTGCATTGTTAAAGTAAGTTGTGTTATGGGAACTACTAGCGGAAGAGGTACAGATGGAGTTGGAGGATGGTAAGTATGTGGGGTACCTCCCGAAGGGGAAGGAGTCCTCCTAAAGTACTTCCAAACTTGGTAGTGACGTTGGGAAGTTGTGTGACCCATAGAGTCACTTGGAGAAACCGGCTACTACATATAATATCCATATTGGTTTGGCTACTGATAAGGGTACTGTTGTGTTGGTGATGGCATCCCCCATGACTATGGGTATTGCCACTATTGATGTTGTCCAATGGGTTGTGATGGAGTTCCACTTAGATAGTACATTAATGGTTAGTGGAACTACCTTGGATTACCTTGAGGATAAGGTAACCTTCAGGGTGTTTGCCATTGGTTAAGTCTCAGATTAAGTGCATACACCCCAGACTCTTGTAGATGTGAGATGATTGGACAACATCCCTTAGGATGATCATAGTGGTAGATCTCACATCCACTGTCATCGTCTATGTCTGAATCCACAACTTCATTAGAGGTAGTAATTTTCCCCTTACCCTTGTTATGTGTACGGCTTGAATTTCTCTGCTTTGTCTCACCTTTGTCACTACTTCGTTCCTCCTTAGACTCTTCTACAATTTTTAAGATAGTTTCAAGTCTGGAGTCTAAGGAATCCCACAATTGATCCATCTTAGCCAGTATTTCTATTGTTAGTTTTTGAATCGACAAGTTTTTTCTATTCACCAACTCTTTGAGTGGTGACTCATCCTCCTCATCACAAAATTTCACTCCCTTCTTCTGAAGGGAGGGATCACTCGCACTTTCTCTTTTTCATAGTTCACCTTCTTCTTTTGCTACTTATTCCAACAAGTGATGAACTTCATGGGCTCTAAGTTCTGATAATCTCCCTTGGGCACAATTCCCAAGGGTTCTTCTAGTCTCATGCCTTAGCCCATCTATGATGTGACAAAGTTGATCCTGTTGTGCATAACCATGGCCTAGGAAATGATGTAAAAATGCGTAGTAGTAGCTCATGGCAACATCCAAGGGTTCATGAGTACCTTGCTTCCATCCTCAGATCTTCTTATGCAAATTAGACACTCTGGAGTACATTTGATACTTATCATTGAAGAGTTCTAACATCGTACTCCACCTCCTAATGGTTTCTGGTTCTAAGGACTAGTGCCAACTCTCTACATCCTTGATGAGTTTCCTAGGAAACAACTTACGTTTCTGCCACTTATTCTCTATATTTTGCAAGGTGCAGGCATCATGGAATGCCTGTAAATGATGCTACGAATTAGCATTGTATCCATCCTCAAAGTGTGGAATGTTGTTCATGTCTAAATGCTTGATCTAGCTATCTTTTAAATGTCTTGTTGGTATCCTAACTGCCTCCATTATATTGAGCATACTTCGGGTTGCAAGTAGGGGCTCGTCATGATCATCTTTTTCATGACACTTGTGATGTCTTCATTGTTCCCTACTTTCCCTTCATTCATGCCCTTGTTCTCTCTCTCATAGAGGTCTCTCATTTTGCCTACCTCTATCCTCACCGTTATGCTCGTGATGGCTACGCCCAGATGTTGAAGGAGAGGGTGAGTAATGTGAAGAAGTGGAAGAAGAAGGAGACCCATCACCGTGGCAATGTTTCCTACCTTCTCTTCTATGGCTTCGGCCCCAATCGTGATGACGATCTAAGTGCCCATCCTTGTCATGCATTGTAGTTCCCTCTGTGAAGAGTTGGCATTCATGGGCATCAAAACCAAGGTTGTGTATCATGGACTGTAGGTTCTGATACCCCACCTCCTTACTATCGTTAGAAGGGGGAACATCTCTGATTTCACTAACGACGTGCGGGACCTCTTTTTCCTTCAACAGTGTATGTTGGCTCTCCTGCCTTGAGTCCCTCATATGTTGTAAGGTTGTGGGATGGTAATCCCTCATGTAAAAATTTTCTGCAATGTATTCAACATATAATTCTGTCATGCCAATCTGTGCCAAAGCATGGAGAAGCATGTTTGGGACTGTTTGATCCGGAGGTAACATAATGTTACTGTTGGTGACCGTTTGGGACGCGACTGCCAACGAGTGTCCTTAAATAGGATTTAGGTGCTTGCTGGTCTCTAGCAACACCAAGGCCTAGATACCTCCAAATAGACTCAGTAGTTAATGTGAGTGTGTGTGTGTGCTATTGCGGTGTGCGATTGTAAAAAATGAAATGATTGTGTTGTGTGTAAACTACAAATGACTTCTCTTAAAGAGATTCAGCCAACTTTGCCAAGTACTGTGAGTTGTTGAGAGTTCCTATTTTGTTTAATTTCCTAGTCTACGTGGTCCTTATAATACCTACTTGTAACAAATAAAGTTTTGCTGAAACATTTGAGCACAACTCTGCGAATCTACTTCTAATTTTCCCCAGAGAAAGAGATGGTTCCACAAGAAAACTAGAAATAGAGCAAGATTCAATGGAAATAGATAGAAAAGAAAGCATATTTGTGTTAAGATCTCAAACGTTTAAAGAAGGTAAAATGATACGACTAAACACTTCACAATAAATCTATCCCAAATTCAATAACTACGAATTGTTTAAACTTCCAAGGCTGAAATAAGAAATTTTTTCAAGACAATCCCACTATTCTACCCAAAAATTTGCTGCGTAAACTATCACGTACGAGACTCTATTTTGGCTAGATAACGGATGTCAACAATTGCATTCAATAGAACCTTCAAAAGACTTGACAATTTCTGATTGAAATACCACGAAGATTCACTTTAAAGATAAAAGAAGCTATTATGGTCCTATCAAAATACCAAAGATTTTCTGAACCCTCTTGACTATTTAATTATTCAACGGCTTGACTACATGCAGAGGCTCTCTTACAACAATCTCAATAGAAGTTCTTATACATTGCACAATAATAAAATTCACTACTAAAATGCTCTTAAGGCTTTCAAACACAAGCTCTTCTATAGAAAAATTTTAATAGAAATTTTCTATTGTGCAACAAAAACAATAAGAGCAATCTAAAAATCCAAAAATTACTTGCCAAGGATGATACTATCTAAACCACTAGCTAAATTTTTTTTAAAAAAAATAATAAGCATAACTCGTAGGACTATGACAAAGAGGCTAAAATCTTTTCTTTAGCAAGTCATCTTACAAGCAATCTTTCACAATGTCTTCTTACAATGCTCTTCCCAAGACCCAAAGTGTGTCTCCAAGTGAGAGCTAGTAGTGTTATGCTTTTCTTCTAATCCTTGAAGCCTTTTTATAGGGTTCAAAAGGTAGTTAGATATTCCAAAATATCTTAGCTAACTTCTCTCCCAAGTAAGGAAGTTATAACTTGTCCAACAACTTAGGAGATATTACTTGCCCAACAAGTTAGGAAGTTGTAACTTATACATAAAGTTAGGAGAAAATCATGCTAACATTGGCATGTGTAAATATTACAAATATTGCTTTTATAAGGAATAGCCTATATAATAATTTTTAAAAAATAAATCCAAGATCTCAATATTATAAGAGCTTCATGCAATTGTTATTTTATTTTTATTTTAGGATTTTTAATTACCCATCGTGTATAAATCCTTAGTAATTTACTTGGGATAATTAAATTAATGTTAGGTCTTTAAGAAGGGCTCCATACCATTATTGCATGTGTGAGAAATTGTTGAAATTATCTTTTTACCACTAGACCATGTGAAATTAAAATTTTATTTTTGTGACTTCAATTCCATGCGTTCAGGTTTTGTATTTATCTTCAGTGATGAAGGTTTCTTCCGAATAAACTACAACTCTGATTTATCGGCATCAGCTAAAACATCTCCTAGTTCTACTAATTCAGTTGTGCACCTATCTTGTTGTGTCTTCGTGTCTCTATTGGCACACTCAGTGGATTGGTACGGAGAAGATGAATGCGTTGGTGTCGGGCACTGCTGCTATTTTTGGTAAGGCTTTTTGCAAGTTCATCATTTCAAAGTCTTCTCTGGAAGCAATTTCCTAACTTCATACATATCCCTTCGAATGTGCACGTTGGGAAGCTATTCAAGCAATGAGACAAAACCAAAATGTGACAACCAAAATATACTCCTGTGTGTTGCCCACAAAATTTGTGAAATAGCGTAGAGGCTAGTAGGGTTTGATATTACGATGAAAACGTGATCATGTCTCAGCTGCACGGTGTGGACTGCCCCATAGAACAAGAGCTCACTGATGTAGCGGCAGTGGTGGTAATCACTACTCATTACTTATTGTCGAGGATACTACAGATTTAGAAGTCGATGGCCTTGTGGAAGGCCTGAGTGAGGGCTTCATTTTTTCTCATCTCCAGAGAGAATCTCACTGCCGACCATCATTGCAAATGGGGTCTCGTCGCCCAAGGACTTGGCCATGCCCATGGCGATGGTGATTTTTCTAGTGCTGGGCCACCCTGCGATATGCACCACATGGCCCGTGATTTTTTTGTCTTTGATGATTTTGAGGATCACACTTGTTGCCTGCCTAGCATTATGCTACCCCACCATGCCCTCAGAAGCAGCTCGTGGCTCGAAGGAATCACCTAGGCCTAAGCCACGTATGTACAAGTGAGCACCTATTCTCTCTATTCGAGTCAAGTCTTTGGCCTCTGCTATGTTTAGCTCTGTCATTGCTTCACTTCTACTTTTTCTTCTGCTCCATGTCTTTCTCTGGGCTTCAAGCAGTGATATAGCAGCTACCACTGACGCAACAGCTGAATGCGGAAAACTATTTCTTCGCAGATATCGTTGTTTCATTTTTTTACCTCCGCGTGCTTGTATCTCTTACATTAATTTCCTATTTAATCAGTGTAGATATAAACTTGATGTCTGTGTGGCAATCTTCTGAGCATGAAATTCTATTACAGCCATGAAATTTTAGACGATTCACAGAAGAAATAACTTTACCCTGCACCAGACTGTTGAATTTGTGTTGCTGCAGAGATATGCTTTCCCGAAATGAAATGGATACAAAACAAATTTTACTTGAGATGCTCTTTGATTTGATACATATTCATATCATATAAATGATGCATATAAAAATTGGACTTCCTCCATAATCCCATTAGACTTTGGTTAGTTGTGATGGAGATAGAAAGCATGCATTGAGATTATCAGGTTATTCATCCGTAAAGCCCAGTGTATCAAAATATATTTATATAAGCTTACTATAGGAATGATGCTCCTATATTCTTTTTCTTAAATTAAAAGAATGTTGTTGTTAACTTATTCCTTTTCCTCTCAAACTGAACTTTTTTTTCTTGCTACTTGTCCAAGAACTCTTAACCAATTTTATCATGCCAACCTGTTCCATGAAATGCCCAAAATGTGCCAATAGTTACCTTGCAAGTCTCTCCAGTGCATCTGCTCATCTTGATGGAAGATAAAAGTAAAATTAGGAATATACTCATCGGGATGAGTATATTCCATCCTATATTGTTGAGGAACTGGCAGATTTAGGTTATGTGTTTTTTATTGCCGAATGTTTCTTGTATGGTTCCTAGGTGGTGAATTGCTTTTGCTAGAAGAAGACATTGTTATTTATCAGTGTGCAAATTTACCATTATAAACTTTTCTTATAATTAACCCAAAGGTTTTTTTAGGCTCCCAACAATGTCAGTGATATGCTATGTTCTATTCAGCGCACAAACACTTAGTCCCCAGCAATGGTGCCTATGATGAGTGTCGAGATACCCCTACACTCAACCATAAGAATAAAAGCGTAGCACGCAGGATCTGGTCAAACTCCGTAGACTAAGTGCTTACATGCCCCATAGAACACTTAGGATTAATTATTTGTTGTCTTCCCAAACTTACTTGTAGTTGTCACAGTGTATGGTTAAGTAAGTTTGAGGTATATGATTTTTATGCTTTTTATGTTTTTGTCTCCTATGCTAACAAGGTGAAAGGTTGAGAACCTAATTACTAACTCTAACTAAAGAACTAAGTCTAAATTACCTAGCATTAGAATCTATTCCCACTTACCATACACACCTTGAACCGATGCAACCATGGCTACCAAATGCTAATCGTTGCTGGGATCACCACGTGTAACACACGTGCTCGAAGCGATCATACTGAGGCACTTAACTAGGAGAGAAGGGTTGAGAAGGAAAATAGTAAATAACAGGTAATAAAATCCTATTCCATGCACTGCAAGGCTTATCCAGAAAGCTCGTCTTTATTGCCATACACAAACTTGTGTTCAAGTACAATGTTTGCTCGAATAAAGATTTTTTCACTTTGGAACTCCTACTACGGGCACATGGAAAATATTCTATCTCTGGAGTGATCAATTTGCCAGAGTTTTCCTACTGTCTAGCCTAGGATGAGGAAATAAGGGAGAGCCACCTCTTATTTATAGATATGATGGTGCACCGCGATATCGCGTACGCAATATCGTGAGGGATGCGATATCGTGTCCAACGTGATATTGTGTACGTGATATAGTGGCCCATGCGATATCGCATCCCATCAGAAAGGAATACATCCCTTCATCATACGACTATATTGAGTTACCCAAATTCCACATACACTTGTTGGCATAGTTCGTAAGTGTAGACGAGGGTGGTGAAGTGAGTGCAAAGACCAATTTAAGATCTCACCTAGAGGATCAAGATGAGTTGGGAGCTAATTATGAGCTAGATATATTCTTAGAAGACCTTTTGCAATGATCTATCCCATAGGTGACCATGTTTAACTCTATGTCTCCTACTTCAAGAGTGAATTAACAACTCCCTGTGAACTCTACAAAATCAAGTTGCTACTCCACTTCCTTGTTTGCTTCACTATTTATCTCAGCATCTTTTATTATTGTGCCTCTACCTTTGCTAGTAATTACCTTCATGTCTGAACCTTTTATAGTTTCAATTGTTCCTTGTTTTCAAATACAAATTCCACACATTTTACATAATTCCTTTGTTTCAAATACTCCTTTCATTGCTTATGTCCATGTACAAACATCATGCTTCCTATTTAATCCTCTTGTAATGGTAGTTACATGATCCTTTTAATCTATACCATTGTCTATTTCATAACCACCAACCATCCAATAAGTGTAGCCCTCAAGAGCTTCATAAGATCTAGATCAAGCCTTTCAATTGATCTAAGACCTTACTAAGAACCTGGAAAACTTGAGACTAGTACCACTTAAATGATAAAGGTCATGAACTTCTACCAAGATGATCCCATCAAACCTTCTATCCTCCAAATCACATTACCATGGACATGCCTATCCCAAAGTTCACCAAATACAATGGTGAAGGAGATTCTAATACACATCTTACTATCTTTCATTTTGAGTGTCTATTATTGCAATCTTGGCCATACATAATACTACACGTTTTCCTTATGTCCTTGAAAGAAAATGCTTTAGATTGATACTGAACCTTACCTAGAGGTTCTATAACCTCTCTTGAAGACTTGGTAAACTAATTTTTCAATTGCTTCAAATATAACTTGAAGCCTAATATGAGCTTAGATCAAGTCATGAAAGTGAGGCAAGGACCATTTGGACCTATTCAAAGGTTCATTTAGATATGGAATACAACACTTAATAAAATTCCCAAGCCCATCTTTGAAACCCACCTCTTGGCTATCTTCAAGAAAGTGGTTAATGACTTCATCAAGTCAAAGCTCTAGAATCTTGATCATTGAGCCAAGCCTTTTGACAAATTAAGAACATTAAGAAGGTGACCAAGGCTAGTAAAAATTTATCGTATGTGCCCTATAAAAAATAAACACACTAGGAGAGACAAGAATGAGATCAAATAACTATAGACAACCATGGCCATGGCAACAAAAGAGCCAAAACAAGTAGAAAGGTAAAAATCACTACCACATAACACATCACTTGACCCATCTCAACCATCTACTTCATATATTTCCAACTATTCAATATCAAATTTTGAATGCAAGGATAAAACTATGTATGCTAAGTTACCTATGAGATCCTCTAAGCTTTTAAACTAGTTGCTTAAAGATAATCATATTCAACATAAGCAATTATCTAAGGATTCTTGTAAGAGACATGATTATCTTTGTGAGATAGCTAGAGACCCAATGATAACAACCAAAGATGATTCAAAAATGCCAAAGTATTTAGGCTTGGTAGGTTTTGCCACTATCATCAACTATCTTATCATGATACTGATTTTTGTTTAGCACTGAAATATGATCTCCAGACGATGATCAACCATTAAGAGCTATTTTTGAATGAGAATAACTCTTCAAATGCCAATAATAACTCTTACACCATAGTTTCATTCATAGCAACCAAACATTCTAATCCTTCTAGAGAACCATTTATCATCAAGGTACCATCAACTAGCACTTGGCCCCATAATCCAAAGCCTAGAACATCCTTCATCATATGAGTACCACCCCCCATTCCTTTCAAAGAGCCTTTTGTTATACATGTTTCACCTTCAGTGGCATCAACATCATGACCTAAACACTTAATAAGAGGTCATCACTATTGTTGGCATATTTGGCCATTACATGGAACAGTTGGAATATTTTATTCAAAATTAGCACAATCCTTGGTTGTAAATTTGCAGTTTAGTATTGTGAGTTGATGGGTATTTTTGGAGAAGTAATCCACTGGTAAATAATCTTGATGTTGAAGCCTTCTTGGAAAGTAAAATTAAAATGCCAAATTATTTCCTTTAGTGAAGATTGGAATAACAAACAAAGGAGGTGATTATTTACCACAAGAAAGCATACTCCCTATTAATATTGGCAAAATAGACAACACCATCGGTAATGGATTATCAAGAATTGGTTAAGAGTTGGAAGCAAGTGAAGGACCTAATGAACGAACTACCAACAGGTTTTGAATTCTGTAAATTTAAATTGACAAAGGATGTGAAGGTTTTTGTGTTGTAGACGAACCCAAATTTCCGTAAGTCAAAAAACCCATTGTTAATGTTGTCGGAGAAAAAAAATAGAAAATCTGAAATACAAAACTGAATGCCGTGGTTTTTGGGCGTCACCGGCAAATACATCGGCTTGTGCCCATTCAGAATTGTGCCCTCGCACTGGCCAGATTTACGAATTGATGTTGCCAAATGTAGGCGTAGCCGACTCGCCGGATGTTGAAAACAGTGAACCCGAGTTCATGGAGAGCGTGGGAGGCCCTTCTTTCACAACTGAGCCGTATTGAGGGGGTTTCGCGCAGTAATCACGTGCAGGCTGTGCAGAAAGAACTCATGTCAATTTAGGGTAGAACGCAGTGGGCACATCATCGATTTCAGCTGGGACACTTATGGCTATTTTAGAAGATGGATTATTGAGGAGATGGATTTCAGAAGAATAGACGCCTATTTTGCGTGATGAACAAATTTAGGTTTTCATCCACAACAGCGGCAAATGCCTTAAAATCCTTGGTGGATGTTGCTTGAAGAATCTGTACCAAATGTTGGAAGAAAACTTTGTGAGCCAGACAGTTTACCAGTTATCACAGATGAAAGGCAGTGAAAATATACGAAGCGATCATCAAATTGTATAATCATCAAAACCTGAAGGGCATTTTTGCGACGAAAAGGTTACAACAGTTGCAGATTCTTATGGAACACATGGCGACATTTCCTAACGTGGCGGCAAATTTTTCTCTTGTGATGGCAGTTGTTGATAACGATTTTTGACCGAAGAAGATAATTTGAATTAGTTGCTGGTAGTTGCAGGATTGGTGCCTTCACCTTCGAACTCATATTTCGGGCCATCAACAAATTTAAATTTCAATTATTAGAGATACAAAAAAGATAAAATATCTACCACTACCACCAATAAGGTGGATATTACATTATATTTTTTATGAAAAACTTTTAGGGCTTAATGACATTTAGTATTTAAAATTTTAATTAAATAATTAAATTAAATTAGGGATTTTGGATTTATTTTAGTAAATTACTTACAAACGAAATATTTATAATATTTACAAATATTAATTCCTCCTAACTTTACGTATAACTTCCTAACTATATAACTCCCTCCTAATTAAATGGGTAAGTTGTAACCTCGCTTGGGAGAAAAGTTAGCTAGGATATTTTGGCATGTAACTACCTTGTAAACCTTATAAAAAGGCTTCATGAGGAAGAAGAAAAAAGGGGACTTTTTGGAGGTCTCATACATCACACTTTTGGAGATCACACTTTGGAAGGCTACTAGTTAGCACTTAGGCTCTCACTTGAAGACACACTTTGGGGTCTTGAGAAGAGCATTTGTAAAGAAGCTTTGACGATTGCTTGTAAGATGGCTTGCTAAAGGAAAGATTTCAGCCTCTTTGTCATAGTCTTGTGAGTTATGTTTAATTTTTGTTTTGTTTAAATTTTTTAGATAGTGGTTTAGATAGTATCATCCTTGGCAAGTAATTTTGGGATTTTTAGATTGCTCTTATTGTTCTTGTTGCCCGATAGAAATTTCTATTAAAATTTTGCCATAGAAGCGCTTATGTTTAAAAGCCTTAAGAGCATTTTAGTAGTAAATTTTGTTATTGTGCAACGTATAGGAATTGCTATTGGGATTATTGTAAGAGAGCCTCTGTTTGTACTCACACCATTGAACAATTCAGTAGTCAAGAGGGTTTAGAAAATCTTTGGTATTTTCATGGGACCATAATAGCTTCTTTTTATCTTTAAACTGATTTTCTGTGGTATTTCAATCATAAATTGTCAAGTATTTCAAAGGTTTTGTTTGAATGCAATCGTTGACATCTATTATCTAGTCAAAATGGAGTCTCGTACGTGGTAGTTTACGCAACAATTTTTGGTAGCATAGTAGGATTGTCTTGAAGAAATTGCTTGTTTGAGCCTTGGAAGTTTGAACAATTCGTAGATATTGAATTTGGGATAGCTTTATTGCGAAGTGTTTACTCGTGTCATTTTACCTTGTTTAAATATTTGAGGTCTACACAAATCTGCTTTCTTTTCTTTTTGGCTTATTTCCATCGAATCTTGCTCTATTTCTAGTTTTCTTGTGGAACTATCTCTTTCTCTGGGGAAAATTAGGAGTAGATTGCGGAGTTGTGCTCAAATGTTTTTGCAAAATTTTATTTGTTACAAGTAGGTATTATAAGGACCGCGTAGACTAGGCAGTTGAACAAAATAGGAAATTTTCAAGAACTCACAGTACTTGGCAAAGTTGGCTGAATCTCTTTAAAGTAAGTCATTTATAGTTTACTCACAATGCAATCGTTACATTTCACACAACCGCACGCCACAACAACACATACACATACTCATATTAACTACTGAGTTTATTTGGAGATATCTAGGCCTTGGTGTTGCCAGAGACTAGCAGGCATGTAAATCCTGTTCGAGGACACTCGTTGGCGGTTGTGTCCCAAACGGTCGCCAACAGTTTTTTTGGCGCCAGAAGGAGGGCTGAAAATTTAGCCTCTAGGTTCATAAGTCTTATAATTTTAGTACATCAAAAATTCTTTGTTGTCATAAAAGCTTAAGAAATTAGATACTATTTTCAGTTCATGACCAAGAAGATTGATAGTTTGGAAAATTTAAGAGTTTCAAAAGATATTCTAGATTCTAAGACTGATTCTTCATCAGAAGAAGAACAAAAGAAAGTTTTTGAATTGGGAACAAGTAGTGGAGTGAAAACTAGAAGATCAAGAAGATCACCCATTATATCTGGTTTATCGATTTATAAGAGAAGATCTAGAAAGTCTAAGAGTTCAACATTACAAAGGAATAGGATGGAAAATCCTTGGCAAGGAGTTACCCCATTAGGATTTCAAAATTACAATGATATTCCTAAGGTAGTTTACAAATATTTGCATGAGCCTTTCATTCCTAGAAAAGCTTATTTAGCTGAAGAATATATTTACATGTTTGAGTTAGCTTTAGCTCCTGCAAATATTCAACATCAAGATCAAGCTTGTAGGTTGTTTGTGTCAAATCTAAAGGATATGGCTCAGATTTGGTATTCGAATTTAGCAAGTAATCGTATTACACGTTGGGATGACATGAAGAATCTTTTCTTGGCCCAGTTTGGTAATTAATTAGATCAACAAAAACTATACTGTGGGCTGATACAAGCTAATCAAGGAGTTAAAGAGTCAATTAGAGATTTTAATATCAAGTTTCAACGGATTTGTGGACTCTTTCAAAGACAATATAGACCATCAGAAGAAATGTTTAGAGAAAATTATCTTAAGGTTGTCAACCCCAACATTTCGATTTGGTTAAGGAGAACTCCAAACTTAACTACACTAAATGACTACTTTAGTGAAGCTATGCAGTTAGAAACATAGTTGAACGTGAATCTTGAAGAAAATATTGCAACTCAAAAAAGAGAAGAAAGAGTTATGATTCCTATGCAAGATTTTGCTCAATTTAAAGCTTTATGAAGTCCATCTCATGTTAAGATAGAGCAAGAACATGAAAGAGTAGGATCTGAAAAAGGACAATTAATGAGAGATATGTCTAACAAAATAGTGAAGCTTGAAAAAGCTTTGACAAGAGTTAATATCAAGGAAGAAAGGAAAAGTAGAAGGCATAAACATGAAGACACTAAGTTAGTAGAAGATGAAGATGAAAGTGATCTTATTATGTCCAAATTTTTTGATATTGAATCTGATAATGAGTTATCTAGTATCCACTATGCAAGAAAATTTTCAAGCAATGGATCAAGCAATACTTCTTCTCTATCAAGTTCTGAAGAAGATATGTCTTCAGATGAGGAATGTAATAACAATGAGGAAAATGGATATAGTCTCTGATCAAAATAAAGATCAACTACTTCTATATCCCCAAATTTTATTACTGATCCATCTACTAAGAGAAAAGCTTTTGAGCCAAATAGAAGAGATAAGAATAAAGGTAAAGATAATCAAGTAGAGCAAAGCACTCCAAATCAGTCTTTTAATAAATGGATAATGAGACCAAGCTTTATTGGTGATGGAGAGTATGATTTGATTGAAGACCTTAAACATGTCAAGGCCAATATTAGCTTTTATCAGTTGCTTCAAATAGGAGATCAGCAAAGAAGGGCTTTAGAGTTCATTAAAGGTAAAAGGAGAGTTAGAGAATTAGAGTTAAGTTATGTATCTAATAATTATGAGATATTGAAGACCTCATATGATAAGGAAGCTCCTCCTTTCCTTTTGACAATGAAATTAAAGGATAAATTCTTACACAATTGTTTGGTTGATTCTGGAGCTACGTCTACTATAATGCCATTGTCTATATGTAAGAAACTTGGTTTGATTTCTAAAAAATCAAATAGAAATATTTTTCAAGTGGATAAAAGTAGAGTGAAGATTGTGGGTCAATTGCCAAGTGTTCTATTGAAAATTGCTTCTGAACCTCGCATAAGAAGTAGAGTAACTATTCAAGTGGCAGATATACCAGATTCACATAGTCTCTTAGTGAGTAGAAGTTGGAGCAAGAATTTCTCAGGTTACATATCAACAAACTATTCTCACATGTGGTTACCTTGGAAAGGAGAACCAAACCAAATCTACATCTATAGTGAACCTTTGATGATAGATAATATTACTTCAAACGGAAGAAGTAAAATGACTGAAAAAGGAGGTGTTGAAAACGAAAATTTGTACAGGTGCAGGGGGATAAATGGGAGTTATACTTTGATGGTTCATGTAATTCAAAAGGTGCAGGAGTTGGTATAGTTATATTCAAGAATGGTTCACCTAAAATTCTCAAAGCAATTCATTTCTCTTTCCCTTGCACTAACAACAAGGCTGAGTATGAAGCTTTATGTATTGGTATGAGAATAGCTCTAGACAAAACGATCAAAGAAATCATTATAAAAGGAGACTCAAGATTAGTTTGTGAACAAGTAAAAGGTAACTGTGTCATAAAGAGCTCATTCTTAAGACCTTATAAGCAACTTGCTTGTAAGATGTTAGATCAATTTTAACATTGCCAAATAGAGCATATAAATAAAGCAGAGAATCTTATAGCAGACGATTTGGAAAAGGTAGCTTCAACATTAGATATGCAAATAATAGAAAGTTACAAAGATGTCATGATTGAAGAAGAACATCAGTCATCAGTACCAGATAATATAAGACATTTACAAGTATTTGAAGACGATGATCAAGTACTAAGATTTATGAAGAACAAACAAGAATTTCAGGGTCAAGTGATACCTAAAACATCATCAAATTCCAAAGCTAATTTCATTCCAAAAAGGATGATTGATTTGGAACATGAGTTCAAGAAAAATTTACTTACTGGAAAGGATATACAAAACCCAGATAGTCAAGCTTTCGAGGTAGTGAATTTTGGATTAGACAAGATGCCAAAGATGTTGAATGTTACAAAGGAAAGAGATTCGAGTTTCAAGCAAAACTTGTTAACATGTCTAAGAAATAATTTGGACAATTTTGCTTGGTCTTATGATGATCTTAAAGCTTTTAGGCAAGATGTGATGACACATAAGATTCCTTTAATAGAAGGTTGCAAAATAGTCAAGCAAAAACAAAGGAAATTTAATCCATCATTTGAACCAGCTATGGAAGCTGAAATCAAGAAGTTGTTACAAGCACGAATCATATATCCAGTACGATATTCAACATGGCTTGCTAACCTTGTTCCAGTGAGAAAGAAAAATGGTGATATAAGGCTTTGTGTAGACTTTAGAAATCTGAATGATGCCTCAAAAAAGGATAAGTATCCACTTCCAAGAATTGATGAGATGCTGATTAAAGTCTCAGGTTGTCAAGTATATTCTTTCTTAGATGGTTTCTCAGGTTATAATCAAATCGTGGTAGATAAGAATGATAGATACAAAACATCATTTATCACCAAATGGGGAACTTTTGCTTACCAAAGAATGCCATTTGGATTGTCAAATGCTGGAGCTACTTTCCAAAGAGCAATGGATTTAGCATTTAAGGATTTATTAGGAAAATTTGTGGTGGTTTATTTGGATGATATTACAATATTTTCAAAGAAAAAAGAAGATCATATTAATCTTTNATGATATTACAATATTTTCAAAGAAAAAAGAAGATCATATTAATCATTNAATAATTTGGACAATTTTGCTTGGTCCTATGATGATCTTAAAGCTTTTAGGCAGGATGTGATGACATATAAGATTCCTTTAATAGAAGGTTCCAAAATAGTCAAGCAAAAACAAAGGAAATTCAATCCATCATTTGAACCAGCTATGGAAGCCAAAATCAAGAAGTTGTTGCAAGCACGAATCATATATCTAGTACGATATTCAACATGGCTTGCTAACCTTGTTCCAGTAAAAAAGAAAAATGGTGATATAAGGCTTTGTGTAGACTTTAGAAATTTAAATGATGCTTCAAAAAAGGATAAGTATCCACTTCCAAGAATTGATGAGATGCTGATTAAAGTCTCAAGTTGTCAAGCATATTCTTTCTTAGATGGTTTCTCAGGTTATAATCAAATCGTCGTAGATAAGAATGATAGATACAAAACATCATTTATCACCAAATGGGGAACTTTTGCCTACCAAAGAATGCCATTCGGATTGTCCAATGCTGGAGCTACTTTTCAAAGAGCAATGGATTTAGCATTTAAGGATTTATTAGGCAAATTTGTGGTGGTTTATTTGGATGATATTACAATATTTTCAAAGAAAAAAGAAGATCATATTAATCATCTCCAGCAAGTTTTCGACAGATGTCGTGAGTTTGGTATTTCATTAAATCCTAAGAAGTGTATCTTCGGGGTTAAATCTGGAAGTTTATTAGGCCATGTGATATGTCAAGAAGGAATTGCCATAGACAATTCCCGAATCCAAGCAGTACAGAATATTGAGCATCCCACAAGTAAGAAATCTCTTAGATCTTTCTTTGGGAAGATAAACTTTGTGAAAAAGTTCATTCCTGGGTTTACTGAAATTACCAAACCTTTGATGCATATGTTAAAAAAGGATTTTCAAGTAAAGAAAACACCAGAATTAGAAAGAGCTTTATCATAAATAAAAAAGGCTATACAAGAGGCTCCGTATTTGGTAAAGCCTAGACATAAAGAAGATTTTTGGTTATACTCATTTGCTTCAAATGATTCTATCGTTGCCACTCTAACACAAAAGGATAATGAAGGTCAAGATGAACCAATTGGATTTTTTGGGTATCAGTTGAAAGGTTTAGAGTTAAATTATTTAGACT
Source organism: Gnetum montanum (assembly GCA_015680685.1). Classification (NCBI taxonomy): domain Eukaryota; kingdom Viridiplantae; phylum Streptophyta; class Gnetopsida; order Gnetales; family Gnetaceae; genus Gnetum; species Gnetum montanum. Next base: position 61,363 of record MNCI01006151.1, on the reverse strand, counting down.
TAGAGAAACAAGATTTTGCAGTCATCAAAGCACTTCAACATTTTAAATATTATTTGGAAAGTTCATTAGTCCACATTATGCTAATTGAACCTATAGTCAAGCGATTCCTATCCCAAAATGAGATTGGATTGAAAAGAGGAAAATGGCTTATTGAGTTGCAAAGTTTCAGATTTTCATTGGAAATATGCAAGACAATTAAGGGAATGGGACTAGCTAAGTTAATGACTAGAGAAAATGGTGTGTACACTTGACACCCATGAAGAGAATTGGTATGATGAAATTATCAAATTTCTTAGTACAAGGAAAATCACAAATAATTTAACTGCAAGTCAAAAGAGATCTTTCTTCAAAAGAGAACAAAGATTTGTTGTTAAGGATGGTATATTATATAGAAAGGATTTTTGGGGATTTTTATTGGAATGTATTCATAATGATCAAATTAGTTTCATTTTGGAACAATTTCATGATCATTTGAATCTATTTTATGAATCCCCTAAATCAACTATGCAACATATACTTCGATATGGTTATTACTGGCCTTCCATGTATCAAGACATTAGTTCAAAGATTC
>MNCI01006151.1:2100-59047 GCA_015680685.1 Gnetum montanum | reverse complement strand
TGGTTGAAGACACTTGGATGGGAGTTCAAATTTTTAGCACCTATAAATGGAGGGTTAGATTGCTTAATATTTCATCATCTTTCAATTCAAGTTTGGTAGTGAAGGTTATAGAGAGCTAATGGAGTTTGAGAGAGCAATGAGAAAGCCTTTTATTCCATATGTGATAGGATGTTGCCCTGAGCATGTATTGAAAGCTTATCTAAAGGTTGGATCTTGTGGAGCTCTAAAGGGGTGTCCTTTTATGGCTTGGTTGTTTGATGAATTTTCTTTTCTCACTAGAGGTTTGGATATAGAGTCCAATGTTTGGGGGCGATATCAAGATTGCTCCAAAGAAGAAGAAAAAGAAAAAAGGCCACCAACTTATGAAGAGTCACCATGGGGATGGGGAGAAGCTTTTGTCTCCTGAGAAGAAAATGAAGGACCTAATGAAANCTATTGGTAGTCCGTTCGTTAGGTCCTTCACTTGCTTCCAACTCTTAACCGATTCTTGATAATCCATTATCCACGGTGTTGTCTATTTTTAATAGGGAGTATGCTTTCTTGTGGTAAATAATCACCTCCTTTGTTTGTTATTCCAATTTTCACTAAAGGAAATAATTTGGCATTTTAATTTTACTTTCCAAGAAGGTTTCAACATCAAGATTATTTACCAGTGGATTGCTGNTGTTAACATTTCCAGAGAAAAAAAATAGAAAATCTAAAATACAGAATTGAATGCCATGGTTTTGGGCATCACCGGCAAATATATCAGCTTGTGCCCCTTCAGAATTGCGCCCTCGCATCGGTTGGATTTACGAATTGATGTTGCCGAACGCAACCGTCGCTAACTCGTCGGATGCCGAAAACAGTGAACCTAAGTTCATGGAGCACGTGGGAGGCCCTTCTTTTAGGACTGAGCCATATTGAGGGGGTTTCAGGCAGTAATTGTGTGCAGGTTGTGCAGAAAGAACTTAGGCCAGTTTAGGGTAGAACGCAACGGGCACATCATCGATTTCAGCAGGGACACTTATGGCTATTTCAAAAGATGGATTATTGAGGAGATGGATTTCAGAAGAATCGACGCCTATTTCGCGCGATGAACAAATTTAGGTTTTCATCCGCAATAGTGGCAAATGCCTTAAAATCCCTAGTGGACGTTGCTTGAAGAATCTACACCAAATGTTGGAAGAAAACTTTGTAAGCCAGATAGTTTACCAGTTATCACAGACGGAAGGTAGTGAAAATATACGAAGGGATGATCAAATTGTATAATCATCAAAACCTGAAGGGAATTTTTGAGAGTCAAAGGCTACAACAGTTGTAGATTCTTACAGAACACACGGCGACGTTTCCTAATGCGGCGGTAAAGTTTTCTCCTGTGATGGCAGTTGTTGGTAACGATTTTTGGCCGAAGAAGATAATTTGAATTAGTTGCTGGCAGTTGCAGGATTGGTGCCTTCACCTTTGGACTCATATTTCGGGCCATCACCGAATTTAAATTTCAATTATTAGAGATACAGAAAAGATAAATTAACTACCGCTACCACCAATAAGGTGGATATTATATTATATTTTATGAAAAATTTANCCACCAATAAGGTGGATATTATATTATATTTTATGAAAAATTTATAAGGCTTAATGACATTTAGTATTTAAAATTTTAATTAAATAATTAAATCAAATTAGGGATTTTGGATTTATTTTAGTAAATTACTTACAAAGGCAATATTTATAATATTTGCAAATATTATTTCCTCCTAACTTTATGTATAACTTCCTAACTATATAACTCCCTCCTAATTAAATGGGTAAGTTGTAACCTCCTTGCTTGGGAGAAAAGTTAGCTAGGATATTTTTGCATGTAACTACCTTGTAAACCTTATAAAAAGGCTTCATGAGGAAGAAGAAAAAAGAGGACTTTTTGGAGGTCTCATACATCACACTTTGGAAGGCTACTAGTTAGCACTTAGGCTCTCACTTGAAGACACACTTTGGGGTCTTGAGAAGAGCATTTGTAAAGAAGATTTGACGATTGCTTGTAAGATGGCTTGCTAAAGGAAAGATTTCAGTCTCTTTGCCATAGTCCTATGAGTTATGTTTTATTTTTGTTTTGTTTAAATTGTTTAGCTAGTGGTTTAGATAGTATCATCCTTGGCAAGTAATTTTGGGATTTTTAGATTGCTCTTATTGTTCTTGTTGCCCGATAGAAATTTCTATTAAAATTTTGCCATAGAAGCGCTTGTGTTTAAAAGCCTTAAGAGCATTTTAGTAGTAAATTTCGTTATTGTGCAACGTGTGGGAACTGCTATTGGGATTGTTGTAAGAGAGCCTCTGTTTGTAGTCACGCCGTTGAACAATTCAGTAGTCGAGAGGGTTCAGAAAATCTTTGGTATTTTGATGGGACCAGAATAGCTTCTTTTTATCTTTAAAGTGAATTCCCGTGGTATTTCAATCAGAAATTGTCAAGTCTTTTAAAGGTTCTGTTTGAATGCAATCGTTGACATCTATTATCTAGTCAAAATGGAGTCTCGTACGTGGTAGTTTACGCAGCAATTTTTGGTAGCATAGTAGGATTGTCTTGAAGATATTGCTTGTTTGAGCCTTGGAAGTTTGAACAATTCGTAGATATTGAATTTGGGATAGCTTTATTGCGAAGTGTTTACTCGTGTCATTTTACCTTGTTTAAATATTTGAGGTCTACACAAATCTGCTTTCTTTTCTTTTCTGCTTATTTCCATCGAATCTTGCTCTATTTCTAGTTTTCTTGTGGAACTATCTCTTTCTCTGGGGAAAATTAGGAGTAGATTGCGGAGTTGTGCTCAAATGTTTTTGCAAAATTTTATTTGTTACAAGTAGGTATTATAAGGACCACATAGACTAGGCAATTGAACAAAATAGGAAACTTTCAACAACTCATAGTACTTGGCAAAGTTGGCTGAATCTCTTTAAAGTAAGTCATTTGTAGTTTACTCACAACACAATCGTTACATTTCACACAACCGCACGCCGCAACAGCACATACACATACTCACATTAACTACTGAGTTTATTTGGAGGTATCTGGGCCTTGGTATTGCCAGAGACCAGTAGGCACCTAAATCCTATTCGAGGACACTCATTGGAGGTCGTGTCCCAAACGGTCACCAACAACTACAATGGTGACAAAGACAACCTATCATCAAACTAATAACTATGCCCATTGAAGGTAGCCAATAATAAAAATCTTGGAAGAAAGTTAACCCATCAAGACCTACACCAAGACTAGCCCTAGCCATGAACTCCAGTACTCAAACTACATCAACCAGCTAATTGACAAAGAATCACCAACTAGGTATGAGGAAGGAGCTCAAGTAACACATGCCAAGACACAAGTCAAAAACTCTAGGAAGAATAGAGGAAATTAAAACTACCAAGGCTAAAAAATCAGATGCCAAGGAAAAGACTTTTATTGCAACAATGGAACAAGCCAAATGATTCCTAAAATAAAAGAACACATCATTTAACCTATATGATCTTGTCATGGCTTCTCCTACTCATGGAGATGCACTCAAATGTTGATCTCTATTCCTATGAGAAAAGATATGCTTGCTAACAAAGAATCCACTTGCTCTATCATTAAGAAAACTTCACTTAGGGAAAACAAGCATCAACTCATGCTTACCTTTCATAATAGTGAAGTGAAGGTTAATCCAAGAAATGAAGAAGTTCTATCTACTCCTCTCCTCATTACCATATGTGTTGGTAAGTATAAGGTTCATCATGTTTATGTGGATGATGGAACAATAACTAATGCAATACCATTCACTGTTGTTGAGAAACTAATTCTAACTGAAAACATCCAAGAAATGTATACCTCCATGCTCAAGTCATTCAATGGATTCTAGGTAGTTGTACGGTGTTCTATCTTGTTAGACTTTATAGTTGAGGAATAGTTTCTCATATCTACCAACTTCCTAATGGTTGAATAGATACTTGGTTTTAACTTAATCCTAAGAAGGTCATGGTTAGCAAAGCTTTGAGTAGTCTCATCTCCTATACATCAAGAGATTCACTTCTCATTTGAGGATGGTGAAATTGTGATTTGTAGTGATGACATGTGCTTATCATCTATTGACAATATCAAGGTTGAACGAAGTTTGAAGGTGGAATTTCAAGATGAAACTCCTAACACACAAGTTATGGCTAATAACAACAATAAAAAGACTAATATCTCCAACTCTATGACATTGAGTGATTAACAAGAACACCTTCTTCTTGCCATATCAAACAAGAGGAATGGTGAAACTAGGATTATACATGAGACCCATTAATCTATCAGAGATCAAGTGACTAATCTATCATAAGCATATTATCCCTTCTTATGTTAACAATTCTTTATTTACCTTCACAACCTTATATCATATTTATGTGTTTACCTTTTTTGCATTTTCTTTCAAGATTATCTCATGCCTGCTAAAAAATTGATGCAATGCCTTACTAGGATCTAAAACTAGTGGTCTATTAGGGCCTCAAACTAGTAAAGCCATGGCCTACAAATGCCTAAAAATTGAAAACCATGGCCTACTAGGGCCTAAAATTGGTGAAGTGATGGCTTGATAGGGCCTAAAACTAGTGGATATTTGGCTTTTCTTTCTTTCTCATAAATATACATGATGACTAATTTTCACTTTTATTTTTACAGTTATGCCATGCTTCATGATTTTCATTACATTATTAAATTTTACTCTATAGTATTGCATTTTAATTTTGTTTTAATTGTGTAGCCTAAAATATATTGTTCATATAAAACATATAATCATAAAAAAAATTAAAAAATAATTAAAAATTATAGCCAAGTATAGCCAAACAGACTATGACAATAGCCATAGTTACATTTTGTAACATACAAAGCCTCTAAAACTATAACTTGCAACAACTAAAAGCCATAACACCTAAGATGTGATGACACATTATTAACATTAACAACTAAAAAATCTAAATATTTACAATAAAAAATCTAAAAATTCTAATTTCACCACTAAGATAAACTAAAATCCTTTGACAATAATCCTATGTAGATAGAACTCAGAAATCTATCCATAGACTGGCTACAAAAATGATGAAATTTGGCTAAAAAAACTAAAAATATGGTACCAACACTACATATGGTATTTGAAAAAAATTCAAATATTCCTCAAAAGATGCCAAAAATCCCAAATTTCATCCCTAACATAGTCAACAAGCTTGAATTTTGGATTTGACATAGTCAGAACACAAATCTTGAACTAGATTAAGCCTAGAAAAGGAGAAATGTTTTTACAATTTGATCAAAAATTAGAGAAAATGATAGAAGATTGGTACTTGGTAGTCCTTGATGAAGATCCTTTACCCATATATAGATTTGGAAGTTTAGAAATGATATGTACTACCTCCTATGCTTCTTCCAACCCTAGGTTTGAACTTGTTAATCCAATATTCTTCATCATGGTTGTAGGGTTCTATCTTGACTATTGCAAAATGAAACTCAAAATCCTTAGTTCTTTTGTAGCATGCTCAGCATAGGAGATGGGTTAAAGCTAAAATTATTAAAACATGTGATGAATTTAAAATTATTACCACAAATCTAGATATCATACGATGGGTTTTAAGGTAAAAATCCTTCACAAGTGCCCACATGTTGTACATAAGACTCTCATATATTGCACAAATTAGGCTTTAGCTTCATAGGATAGGACTCCAAGCTCCACACATTATGGCAGTGTTTGGAACATAGGGAAGTTAAATCTTGGTTCATACATTATCCACATAAGTTCCACACATTGTGCTAGCATGTGGGACAACATGTGAAGCAAAAATACATAATTTCCTTAGTCGAACTTGCCTATACATTGCCAAGTGGGCCTCCTAAGACCTTTGAAAAATCACCAAAAATACCAAACATTTTAGGTGGAAAATTGACCAAGAAATTAACCTCAACATGTTTTTAAAGCTATTTTTTCATCTCACACACTAGACAATCTAGTTCCACATGTTTTGGCAATGTGGGAGGGAGTGTGTGGAATATTGGAAAGCCATAATCTTGACCAAACTTATCCATATATAATCTAGATAGTCAAACAATCCCTAAACCTCTCTTATATATCCTATATGCAATTATACTAAGCTAAACAAGCTAGAAAGTTGATAAAAAATCCTCAGAAGTTGAAGATACAATCCTCACACACTGTGGATGCAATACAAGATTCTTACACACTTTTCACATAGTCCCTACACATTGTAGATCTCATCAAAGAAGCTCACATGCTACCTACATAGGCCTTAAACATTATGAATGTGTCATATGATGCCCACACACTAAGGATCTACATCCCACACATTGTGGATATGTCACACAATGCTCACACACTATGAAATTAAGTCTCACATTCCAAAAATATGAATGATTGGCCTTTTTTGACTAGTCTAACCATAAACATTCATTATTTTAGCAAGTTATGGTCTATCTCACTAGGTTTTTTTTCTTATTTTAGTAATTTATAGTAGGTTTCACAAGATGTTTCCTTATTTTAACTATTTTCACCAAATTTTTACTTATTTTAATAATTTGAAGCCTATTTTTACTAGATTTTTAGTTATTTTAGTAATTTATGGCCTATTTTTGCTTACTTTGATCACAAAAAATCCAAAAAATAAAATATTATTATTTAATATCAATTTAAACCTTTTTCCACCTTGTATAACCTTTTTTAACCTTGTTCTACATCAGTTGACATCATTTGGTATCATTTGACAACATTTGACATCATTTCCATTATTTTGACATATGATCTTATTTAGCCTCATTTTACCATTATTTGATGTTATTTGGCACCATTTAGGACTTGTTTGATCTCGTTTGACATCATTTTTGCATCATTTTTACCTCATTTGACCCTTATTTAGCCTTATCCTACATCCTTGTGCATCCTTTGAACCTTTTTCTACCTTGTTTCACTTTATTTTAATTATTTTTACCTTGTTTTATCTTTTTTTTTCTTGTTTTACTTTATTTTGACCTTATTTTTCCTAATCTTGCTTCATTATTATAGTATTTTGTGTTATTTTAACATTGGTTAATAATTATATCATGTAGATGCCACTTGATGTGCTTGTGTTGACATGCAAGATTAAGCTAGGAAGATGAGTAAGCAATTAGACTAGCCTTTGAGCCTAAGTAAACCCTTCTAGTGATGTTGTTTGACCAAGTTAACCTTGAATGCCTAACACTAGATCTTGTAAGCCTTTTTACCATATAACCTTAATACCCTATAATGGCTTGATTACTCTTGACCTTGAAGCTAGAAACATCATAAAGGATTCCATGGTCAAATTCCCCATTTTACATCACATTGGTGGAGAAAACCCTAAAATCAAGTTCATCACTAGAACCTCAAGTTGCTCATAACATTACCAAAGCCCTACAAAGAAACATCAAAGTCTTTAAATGGAATTTATTATATCTAACATTAACCTATTTCCTATTAGTCTTTTTTGGTCTCATGTTTATAGATTTAAATGAGCACATGGTGTTGACAACTAAGTAGCCTACAACAAACAAGCCTACATGACCTCTTATCTCTTTGGCATCTCAAAACATTGCAAAATTTTTATAAATATAAAATGCAAGAAAATAAAATTCTCATGTTCTGCCAATTATAACATATGGTGGCCTATATTCACTTATTATCTCATGTAACCTTTGGTAACCACATGTATTCTTTGACTTGTTTTCTTGTCCTCTTCGAGTTATGTTTGTAGGATGAGCCTAAAGTCATCGTAGAGGTGTGACTTGTGATAGTGGTGAGTTACTATGTGAAATTGATATACAAAATTTGAATAGCTTGTTTAATCTTGTCAACGTTTCTTACCTTACATCACCTCTGTTACTTCTAAGCCATAATCTCGTAACCAAAATTTAGTCCTCCTTACCTTGTTAAAAATAAAAACATATGTTTGATATTCATGCACCATGGTCATGTTTCATTTTTGACATGCTCAATCATCAAGTTCACTAAATGTAACACACTTCATTTAGTAAGAAGATGAAATAAAAGTTTAGCCTTGGTAACGAAACCCAAAGAATGTTTTTGTCCCACAAAAAAATGGGAGGAAGATGCCAAGAAAGAAAAAATGCTAATGTAGCCTAAGGGTAAACAAATCAATAGCTCTTAAACAAAAGAGAGCCAATTGGCCAAAGAAGCCTATTACAAAGTGTTAGTTCCACCAAACAACATCAAGTAACTAGCAATTCAAGAACAAAGCACGAAGAACTCTTTATTCAGTAAATATGTCCCAACGATGCCATAACCATGATGCCAAGATATTTGAAATTTATTATTAGCTCATGTGACTATTCTCTAATATCCAATATAGACCTTATCTCATCCCAAATTTTGGACATCTAATTGTGACCTTATTTCACCATCATGATCACTCCTTAGCATGATTCAATAACTATAGAAGCAAGTGTGGATAGGAAGCATTCATGACCAATCCATCATGGTGGTTCAGAGTCTTTATTGATGTATCTCAAGTTAATCCTCAAAACATCAATAAAGAGAAACTAATGAAACACCTCAAGAAAATACATGTGACAAATAAAAATCCCAATAGCCAAAATTTTCATTATAATTTGGTAGGAATTTAATAGAAGAAACAATTGCCTTGTTTTTCAATCAAAAATCCCACAGTGTGGCCATGTTTTTTGGTAATCATTTTGGATTATTTTTATTATGTAAACTTAAATTTACAACTTGCATGTTGTGAATTTCATTTATGCTAGCATGTGAGGGTCAAAATACCAAATATGCTACTAATTTGTAGCACAAAAGTCAAAAATGTTGGTGGCTCATACACTATAAATTGGGGCATGAAAATAGCCCAAATACACTACAAAATATGACCAAAAAAATCCAAAAACGTTAGTAACGCATATGCTATAATTTTTTGACCATTACAATAGCCCTAAATAATAATGTAACACTTAAAAAACCATATGGGAATGTACTTCACACCAAGATAATGAATTCCAAGCCTATTTATACTAGATTTGATATCATTTTAAGGATTTTTGGTAGATCTTTTTAACCTAGAGAAAAGAATTTTCTAGCAAAAGGAGGGATCCTTCTTTTGATGAAATAACAAAGTATCATTGCAAATTTTTCAAAAAAATTTGTAGCCTTTTTAGTGTTGACTTTTAAGAGTAGTGAGAATTTATAGTATCATTTAAGTGTATATTAATCAAATAGGCATGTATAGATTTCAAGTGCAAAACATACCCTGCACCTTGCACTAGATCTTAAAAGATATCTTGTATTTTTAGGCTTTTAAAGTCAATGATCTATCCCTTATAAATCTCTATTTTGAAAACTATTTTTGCAACATTAAATATAAAATTTGTAGTTTTTGTTATGGCCATGTTTCTTGCATATTTCCTACATTTTGTAGTATGTTCTTAGTCTAGTGTTGAACCTCCATTTCACATGCTTTTGTTGCAGTTTATTTTTCATTTTCATTATTTAGTTATGGACCTTTTTTAAGTTCTTAAGTAATCTACTAGATTGTTTAAGGTGCTCTAGATCCTTCCAAGGCCCATGGATCTTAGAGTTAAAACTATTTATTACAAATCATTTTAGTTTTCTAGCATTGATTTTTTCTATTGTTAAAGTGGAGTGTGTATTTAAAAGATTTAGTTTGAATGTTTTGTTTTGTAGATTTCCAAAAAAAAATTAGTTTTTGTTGTGTTGTGTTTATAAATAAATATGTGATGTAGAAATGATGTAGACTTGTGGAATATTAAATGTGATGTTGATAAGACTAACAAGGTTGAAATACTATATTTTATGGGCCTATTGTTTTCAGAGAGTTTTTCGGAGTTTTAATTATCACTTGTTGTAATTAAATATTATTATTTATTACTTTTTAAATTTAAATTTAAATTCATATAACTTTGCTTCCAATAGTTTGATTGAGGTGAATCTATTATTGTTGGAATCGTCTTTTAATGTACTTTCTAATCACGGATTTTTTTCTCTTTTGGCATATATCATTTTGGAGGTTACAATAGCAATCATTTTACAGAATTATATGTACTTCAAGATGTATGATTACATCAAAAAAAAATTTATGTTAAGTTATGATATTATTTTCATGGAATAAATGTGACTGTTAGATGTTGACATATGTGGTAATGTTATGTTTGTTTTGGATGTGTTATGCTTGTGACATGTGTTAGCTTAAGCTAGCCTAGATTTATACATGTATTTACAATGATGCTTGTAGTGGTCATTGGAAGGAGGTGTTAGCATAAGTGTGTGGAGTAGTTGATGATGAGGCATCTTGAAGGTAGTTATGGATTGACCTTCACTATGATACATCATTAAGGCTCTTATCTTAGGCTTCATCCTAAGAGTAAAAGAGCACAGGTGTGTTCATCCCTACGACTAGTACATGATATAGATGTATTCATCCCTATAGCTTGTCCTCTAAAAGGCTAGTAACTACAAGTCATAGATTGAAGAATCCTAGAACCAACTTAGTAAATAAAATACCTATAGGTAATAATTAATATGAGTACGCATGGAAATGTTTCATATGCTACACTAAATATGAATATCCTAGAAATCATATGAGTAAGGTGTATATGATGGTATCGGTTTATGAGTCATGGCATTGGTAATATATCTTATGATTAATCTATGATTGTATGGTCCATGTGTTGCATGATGATATGGAGTGGGTATGATAACATGTGCATGATAGTGAAGATGCATATGGTATGATGTAATGGATGTATGATTGATTATGTTTGATAGTAATTATATGTATGACTATTTGATAGTCATTTGTTTACTTTAGTAACAATTATGTTAGCACTATCTGTGATATCATATGTACATGTGTTGCTTAGAGAATGCATCAGATTGATAGTTGATGCATGTTACCTTGTACCCCATTCCTTTCCTCTACTATAGCACTTATTGACCATCTAGTACTGGAAGTGTAAAGGCTTCCCACTCAATTTTATACTAATTTTATTTAGCTACAAGTAGAAGCTACATGGGTGTAGGCAAGCACCAAGAGAAAGTAGATGAGAGGAAAATATTTGGGGATTGGTTGATATATATTTTCATGTACAGTATTGTGGACTATTCATATTTGTATGACCCTCACTATGCTCTAATATATATGATGAATATGTTTTTGTATCCTATAAGTACTATAGATTTTTTATTTATCTAGAGACATGCAGTTTTATAAGTTGAAATGCATGTTTATTCTTTATTTTGGCATGAATTTTTATGTAGTTTGATCTTCCATAATACTTATATATATTGAGTGATTTATTCTTAATATATTTTCATGCATCATTAGCTCTCAATTTATCATTCTTCTATTGTGTTATTAGTAGTGATCTTAAGCATCACTTTGTCCTAGCCAAGCACAATAGGGTATGATGTTACAAGCTACTGGAAATACTATGTTGCCACCTAATAGGGTAGCTCCATCAATGATCATCAATACACTGATGAATAGTGGACTAAAAGCTATTATAGATGAGTATAACTTATTTGATGAAACATCTAAACCATATAAGCTCACAAAATCCTTTCATAAATAATATTGTTTAACAAAATTTCTTCATGAATTTTCTAAGCATAAGAACACTATCATCCCATTTACATGTTATTTGGAAAAGAAGAACACTAATTATCAATTATAATGGCTCCATCATCAAATCCTCCTATCATCAACATTGAAAAAATAGGAAATTTGTAGTTACACTTGATGTAGAAACACCTCTTTTGATCTCCTTTTTTCTTCCCTTTGTGTATGTTTTGTAGCTTTTGATCTCTATGAAAGGAACATATTGACTAGGAGTGGATTCTTCACAAAAGATGTTTGGGAGTCTTGATTTGAGAGGAGACATCTTGTGAAGAGTTTTGACATCTTGGGTAAAATGCCCTGGGCTAGGAGGAGATGTCTCAATAAAGATGTCTTGGTTTAGGAGGAGAAATCTCAGCCAATACATCTTGGGCTAGGTGGAGACTTATCCAAAAACTAGGTGACATCTTTACCGAAAGCTATGTTTTCATAAGAGATGATCTAACAAGACTAGAGATAACCCATACGACTAGAAAACTTTCAAAATCATCCATAACAATTTGGAAAATAGCTAAGGAAATTTGGAAAATGATGAAAATAACTGGCAAAAGATGAGAAGATCATCGAAATATTTAACGAACCTTAAGTTGAGTTAGGGGAATATTTCTAGGTTTTTTTTCTCCTTGTTATCAATAATTATTACTGTAATTCATAATTATTAATACTATTAAGGAAGAAGAAAGAGATTTGTTATATTAGTTTCTCAGTGAGAGCTCTTGAGTTGGTAAGACCTTGGATAAGGTATGCAAGCACATTGAGTAAGTGCATAGAGTTTACATCTCTAAGGTCCATTGTGTAGACTTGTGTATTCTAGTCTTACTAGTAAGTTGAGATCTGATTCCCAGCTATGGAAAAATCTCTTTATTTTTTACAACTTAGATTAAGAACAACCATTACGTGGTCGTAGAGTCTCATGCTCTTCAATATCATTTGAGTGTGAAAGATTTCAGATGTTGTGGATTTTGGGAATCATATTGTAATCTTCTAATCAAATAATTAAAGATAGCTAGTTTTCTTATTTTCTAGAAAAAGTTATTGTCTTTTCATAATATCTAAATTTAGTATTTAAAGGTGATTAATTATTAAAGTAAACCTACTCTAGTTTTATTAGTATTAGAGCTTAACTTGGATTGATATTTGGAGCTTAGATTTATATTGGTTATTTCTTGGAATTGGTTAAAGATTTTTGTCAATTTTAGATGGCACCCAAGAAGAAACAAGTGTAAGCTCTAAATAAATACATGGAGAGCATGAAATCTATCATATAGATAATGGTTTCTCAATTGGACCAAATTAGTACAAAGGTAAATAGAAATACTAGTCCTAGCCATATTCTAACACATGGTGGTGAAGAGCATGCACATTCATATGAAGAAGTTTCATAACTAGATGGAGATAGAGTGGATGATGGGAAAGGATAATCTAGCTATGGGAGTATAGAAATCCATCAGCCAATGATTCCAATGGAAGAAAATCCTATTCCTCATATGAGAATTTTGAGAACTCCAATAATGGTAAATGCTTCTTCTCCAAGCAATCTTGATGAGGAAGATGAAGCAAGTTTTTCTAGAGCATTCAAAAATGTTGCAAGACTTCTATAGATAGAGTTGAAGACTATCAATGTTGTAGATGGCACTAATGCTTTTGAAAGTTAATTAAAGGTACTTGAAAAGAATTTTTAGTTGGAATAGGTGCCAAATAACTTAAGGGTACCTATTGTCAAATCTAGATTAGAAGGTATGACTTCTACTTGATGGAGAAAAGGAGTTTGAAGTATATGAAATATAAAATGGTCAACCCATTAGAGATTGTGATCTAATGAAATAAAAGTTGAAAAGAAAATTTAAATAGTCTATTTAGAGACAAGAGACTATTATAAAGTTAAAATTCCTAAGGCAAGGTGACAAGGATGTCAAAGAATTCTACATTAAATTTTGTGATCTATTCCATCAAGCTAAGGTAAACTAGAAGGAATATGAATAGGCTTTGATCTTTTTAGAAGGTCTCAAAATGATGTACCATTAGGATTTATCTTTTTATGAGCCATAAACCCTTGATGATGCTTATGATTGGACACTTCAGAATGAGAAGAAATTAAATGGATTTGAAAATAGTACAAAATAAACTTCTAAGGAGAAGAAGAAGGGATCCAAGTACAAATTTGAAGACAAGAATAGTAGTCATTATAATAAAACTGAAAGAGATGATTAGAATGGAAACACCAAGAAGAACTAAGGTAAGGAAGACAAGGCTCAAGATAGCATCTCATCGAAAGTCTATTACTTCAAGTGTGGATAATGGGGACACAAGTAATAGAAATGTTCACTTCAAAATGCATCCAAGGGCAAGGATGTGCAAACCATAGAGGTGGAGAAGACATCAAGCCAAGGTCTTTAGAGAGGTAATACTACTGCTCTAAAAATTGAGGATGTTTCTAAATTAAACTCTTGTGAATCCATGGGAAATATGAATAAAGGATATCATTCTAATAGAAAATTATTATTTTAGAATAAGGTTATATTTTTGCTTAGTTGAGAATGGATTCATATTTTGACTGATGAGGGAGCCAAAAAAATATTATTTCTTCTAGAATGGTTACTTGTTTGGGGTTGGTAACTAATCCTCATCCTAGACATTATACAACGCATTAGTTATCTAGATATTTTTCCCAAGAGATGAGGGAACAATGTACCTTGAAATTTAAAATTAGATATTTTCATGATGTTATGAAATGTGATATGCTTATAATAGATTGTGCTAATGTAATTATTTGTAGACCTTAGAATTTTAACAATGGTGCTCAGTTTGATAAAGCAAGAAACATGTAGAGTGTAGCTATATCTAATGGAATCCACAAGTTGATTCCAATAACAGTTAAATAAGTGAGGTAGCAAAGTTTACTTAATGCTTTATTAATTATTCTATGAGAAAGGGAATATATTAAGAAAAATGATGAAATATATTTCAATTTTGTTGTTATAATAATAGTTGGTACTAACCATGATGACGTACAGGTTGAACTTCCTACAGGTGTACTAGTCTTGAAGAAGAAACTTCCCAAGATATTCAAGAGGAAATTTGATGGATTACTACTAATGAGGAATGTATAACATCAAATTGATATTATTCCTAGTGATACTATTCCAAATAAAAAACCTTATCATATGATACCAAATTAGTGAGTTAAATTGCAAAGGCAAGTAAAGGAGTTATTTTCAAATGGCTTTATAAGAAAATCCATTTCACCTTGTATAGTTCTAGTAGTACTAGTGCCAAAGAAGAAAAATGATGAATGAAGGATATGCATTGATTCTAGGATAGTGAATAGGATAACAGTAAGGTATAGGTTTCCTATTTTAAGGATGAATGATATCTTTGATATCCTTACCAATGCTAAAATTTTCATCAAAATTAATTTCAAGAGTGATCAAATTAGAATCAAGTCTGGTGATGAATGGAAAATAGCTTTGAAGATATCATATGGATTTTTGAGTGGTTGGTGATGCCATTTGGACTCACAAATGCACCTGATATATTCATGAGATTGATGCTTGATGTATTGAAGGAATTAACTAGAAAGTGTTGCATTTTCTTTTTTAATAATATTTTGATATATAGCTCAAATGCGAAAGAGCACTTGGATTACTTTAAGATGATGTATCTTAAGTTGAAGGAGGCATAGTTGATGATTGATGTAAGGAAAAGTCATTTATTTAAGAGGAAAATCATGTATTTGGGTCATGTTATTTCTAGAAATAAAATTCAAATGGAAGCTACTAAGGTGAAAGCCATTAGAGATTGGTCAACTCCTAAGAATGTTAAGGAGGTAAGATCATTCCTTGGTTTAGCAAGCTTTTATAAATAGTTCATCAAAACTTTTAATGATATTTTGTAGCCTATGTTTTCTTTTTTGAAGGAAACTAAGGATTTTAGGTGAGATAATGAAACTCAAGGGAGTGTTGACTTGTTGAAAGTAAAAATTACTGCTGAACCAGTGCTTGAAATTCTAAATTTTTAGAAGATTTTCTAGGTACAGGTGAATGAAAGTGGACTTGCCATTAGTGGGCTACTTTCACAAGAAGGTAGACCTATTACTTCCTTTTCAAATAAGTTAAATGAGTCAAGGAAAAAAACATAGCATATATGAAAAGGAATTATATGCTATTCTTCAAGAAATTAATCATTGAAGATATTACTTATTGTCCAAGGAGTTCATTTTGATGATGGACCACAGAGCACTACAATTTCTAAGCCCAAAAAACAAGTTGAGTGTAAATCACATGAAGTGGGTTGCATAATTATAGAAGTTTAAAATTATGTTGAAGCACAAAAGTGAAAAATCCAACTTGATGGTTGGTGCATTATCCAGGGTGCATGTGGTGATTTTGAGCATACCTCATGTGGAAGTTATAAGTGATTTTGCTTCTTTATATGAGCATGATGTTGATTTTGGGTAGGACTGGAGGAGCCTCAAAGAGCGATTTATGAGTAGGATAGACTAGTGGAGCAACCGTCATATTTAAGATGAACTATTATTTAAGAATGGAAAGGTATGAATTTCTAATTATGATTTTAGAAAAAATATTATGTTTGAAAAGCATTGTAGTGGCATGTTAGGTCACATGGACAAGGACAAAACATTAGAACTTGTAGGTAGAAACTATTTTTGGCCTAGTATGGAAATAGAATTTTTCAAATTTTTGAAAAAGTATTTAACTTATTAGAAGTTAAAAGTAGGTAAAGGAATGGATGGAAATTATATGCCTTTGCCAATTTCGAAGGATCCATGGAAAAGTGTGTCTATGGAATTTGTGAATGGTATTCCAAAACTTGAATGTGGGAATGATTCAATTTTTGTTGTTGTTAATAGCTTCTCCAATATGGAATATTTCATTCCATGTAAGAAAAGATGAGTTATGCTTCTCATGTTCTAAATTTTTTTCCTAGCATATTGTGAACTTGCATGGAATTCCTTTGAATATTATTAGTGACAGAGACTTCAAATTGACTAGTCATTTTTGGAGGTTACTTTGAAAATTTTTGGGGATAAAATTAAATTTTTCTAGTGTATGTCATCCACAATCTAATGGCTGAATGGAGATGGTAAATAAATCCTTGTTAAACATATTAAGATATTTATGTTTTAAACAACCAAATAGGTGAAAAATTTGTTGTTGTGTCATGTTGAATTTTCATACAATAATGCTTGTCATGTTCCTATTGGGAAAAGCCCATTTGAGATGAACTCTGGATTTTATCCAAATATGGTGGATGCTTCAAAGAGCTTTTATGGTAAATCTTAACTTAGTGTTGATTTTGTGAAAGATATTAGGAATCTCCATGTCTAAGGAAAATAAAAGTTGAAGAAAAATGCTGAAGAGAGAGTCCTCAAGAGGAATGAGAACAACCTGAAGTCAAATTTTGTTGTTGGTAACTTAGTCTAAATGCACTTGAAGAAGAAGTGGTCAAGAGATGTTAACTTCTCTATGTTAAAATCCAAGAAGATGAGGCATTTCGAAATCATGGTTAAGATTAATGATAATAATTTTAAGATTAACTTAATAAACAATTTTGCAATGTCTTTGGTGTTTAATGATTTTAATCTTATGCACTATCATACAGGATAGTATCAAGGAGTTGAAAGGGGCTATATATTAGTCCAAGCCTTCTATCAAAATAAAGGAAATTTTACTTAAGCAAAGGAAAGATTCTAGCACTCAAGGAGTGAAGAGGCATGAGTACTTGATCAATGGAGAGGATTAATCCATGGATGATGTTGTATGGGTTCATGAGACCAAATTGCATGTGTGGGAAATCACTTCAACCCCTACTCCCTTATTCACATGAGTTTAATTTTTGAATTGTGTGAGAGCTAATGTAGAAAACCTCTTCCAATCTCCTTTATTCTTTCCTATGCATGTGTTTTGTAGGTTTTGGACTCTGTGAAGATATCATGAAGATCAAGAAGATGTCTTCTGTAGAGTGCTAACATCTCAAGCAAGACATCTTGTGCAAAGTGTTAATGTATTGAGCAAGAAGTCTTCAACCAAGAGGATACATCTTAGGTAATATGTCTTGGATTAGAAGGAGATGTCTTGGGCCAAGAGGAGATGTCTTAGCTAGGAAGAAGGCATGTTCCAAAAATAGAAGAAGTATTTGCCGAAAGTTGTGTTTTTATGGGAGATGACTCGACAAGGCTAGAGAAAACTCATACGGTTAGGAAGACTTTTGAAATTACCCATCCCAATTCAAAAAATAACTAAGGAAAATTAGAAAAGGTTGAAAATAGTTGGAAAGAAAGTGAGAAGAGCATGGAAACATCTATAGAATATCAAGTTGAGTTGAGGAAAGGTTTCTAAGTTTCTTGTCTTCTTGTTATTAATAAATACTAATGTAATTCATAATTGTTGATACTATGAGAGAGAGAGAGAGAGTTATGAGTTGTGATTTCTCAATGAAATCTCTTTAGTTGGTAAGAGCTTAAACAAGATGTCAGAGAGCACATTTAGTAAGTGCATAGAGGTTGTAACTCTAAGATCAATTGTGTAGACTTCTGTGTTTTAGTCTTTCTTGTACGTTGAGATCTCATTCCTAGTTGCCACTAAATCTCTCTATTGGTTGCATCTTGAATTGAGAATAACCATTACGTGGTTGTAGGACCTTATGCTTTTTAACATTGTTTGAGTATAAAAGGGTTTGGCTATTGTGGGTTTTGGGAACCCTGTTATAATCTTCTAATTAATTAATTGAAGATAGATAGTTTTCTTGCTTTCTAAAAAAATTTATCATCTTTACATAATATCTAGAATTATTATTTGAAAGTGATTAATTATTGTAGTGAACCTAATCCAACACTCCATCTTGAGAAGTAACCAAGAAAGAGATGGAACAAATACCCAATACTTAAAGGACCTCTAGCAAGCAATGAAGAAACCACTAGAAGATGATAAAAGAAAAAAGAAAAAACAAATATGAATATCCTAGATCTTCATCATCATCTTCTTCTTCATCATCCAACTCTAAAAAGGATGAGCATAAACTAAAAGAAGATGCCACAAATAAGGGTCAAGATAGGCAACCTTGTAAAGATGGTAGAGAAAACCAAGACAAATAACTTGCTAAAAATAGAAATGAAAATAGAGGTGGAAATTAAGATAGAGAAAAATATAGAGATTAATACCATAGACATGGAAGAAGCTACAAAAGATATCATCAAAGGACATGGTTACAATGAAGATTATGGTAAACCCCTATTAGCTACAAGAAGCATGATTAATATCAAGAATGTTGTTCACATTCCAACTAGGCATTAGAGGGAGATTTACATCAAGAGGCTAGATATGAATAATATTTCTAGATTTAAATGAGGTAATATGTAAATCTACAACATAATTTTTAAGTCTTTCATGATTTCTAATCCTTTTATTTATTAATTTTTGTGATTTTTAGATCACTAAGTTAAAGGACACTAAAAGCATTCTAATGACTTAGATATGAAAAGAATACATTAACATTGTATAAGATCATAAGTGCTAAGATAGTCATAGTGTTAAGTCTTTGAGTTATATTAGAATAGTCAAATATATAAATAGAGATGGATGTTATTATATAATGTTCCTATGTTTCTATGTGTTATATGTATGTTATGATTAAACTAGAATCAACACATATATAGGTTAGAAAGAAATGTCATGTCAATAGATCGAATAGATAGGACAAGTAATTAAAAATAATTAAGATGTGTAAGAAATGAAATTACTAATAATAAAATTTAACTAACAAGTCCTAACACAATGACAATGTAATATAAACATTCTTGATATTAAAAACTATAGACCTTATTTGACATACTAAGCTTGATAAAATACATTAAATCTTTAACACCACCCATTAAGCTTAACATAGAAAACAATGGTGTTGCATTACTATCTAAAGACCAATCCACAATGATTATAGAATGAGTGATAAACAAACTATCACTTTATTACTATTATTTACTAAACCACATGAATTAGAGATTCATAATCATAGTTAATAGTTGTGGAGTAATGATTTAAATTAGAATTTATTTTAATACAACACATTTCATAGTGAGCATCATATGACCAAGAAAATCAAAATCTATATCTCTAATTAGTAAAGCTATAATTATATATATATAATGTAATAGTGAGAAACAATTCTTTTATAAATCAATTTTGGTTTTCATTTTGGTCATTTTAGTAATTTCCTTCAAAATATATTACAACATAATCAAATACTTAATTGCACAAAAGAAAATACATGCTTGTCATTGAAAAATAAGAATAAATAACTTTACCATCTAACATAATAGGTATCAGTAAATAAATACAAAAAATAAATTATAGCAACATGAATCATTAGTTAACAAATGAGTCTATGTTAGCATTCATCATATTGTCAAATATATTTGACAATAATTAACCCTTTACTTTTGAAGTAAATTCTTTCACTATGGACTCTTTAGGAGCTGTAGGAGGTTCTATAAATAGTAGAAAAACATCTTCAACTAATTCTTTTAACTCTAGATTAGTAGATTCCTATTGTATCTTAATTTTTAATTCATTATATGCTACTTTAATTAATAGTAGTAGCATGGTGTTGATAGGTAGTAGCTCAAAACCCACCTTAAAGCTAGATATTAAGAATTCTTTGTAATGATCTATGAAGTTGTCATTAATTACATGCTCTTATAAGCTTCTCATGGTAGCATTTATATTCTTTCTTTCTTCACCAAAGATCTATAAAATTTATTTTTCTATTTAATGATATTCTTCATATGGATCTACATTGAGTCAAGCTCCTCTTAGAGTTTAGAGATCTTATTCTACAGCATCAATTTATCTCCCTCCAACTCCATAGTTCTCACCATTAATTCCTCCAATTTATTTGCATGCTCTCTCTCTATGCTATAACTCATGATGTTCCTTGTTTACTTCAGTGCTACTAATTCTTAATATTACTTCTTAGCAAATTTTAGTGCACCTTCAACCTCACCCTTAAATTTAGTAAAAGCTTTAGCATATTTGTGACATCTTGTTTCTAGATGTCTTTAAAACACAATCGTTCATTACTTAATTCATTGTACTTTTGAACATTATAATGGAAATACAATGAAATAACTTGGTAAGTATTACTAATGCACTAAATTCAATAGGATAGAAAGCAAAGGAAAATTTTTTTTGATGAGAATGGTACATTGTAATGCCCTCTAGTTTATCATTCCATGACACTTAAGGCCTTAAATGCAATCCAGCACTACCACCATGGTTAGGCTATCTAGTTGAAGGGATGATCAGTTTATTCTTATCGTGCTTCACCCAACTCCTGTCACTTGCCAATCCTAGCTTTGCAACTCCATGCTGGCATGAACTCTAAGCTTGATCTTAAATGACATAGGTCAAACCCATTCTTGAGGGGTACTATAAATAATTGTAAATTCTCATAATGAGACATCCCTTCTTTTTAAGGTTAATTACATTGTCATTGTACAATTCCATCCTTAATAAGGGATGGGATGTTACAATCTACATCCCTTAAGCATCTAGCTCATCCTTGAGCACTTCCTTTATGTCCAACTACTAACCTATCGCTTTCTTGTTATGCTTCTTAGTTTTAGATTCATTATTATCTTCATTATCATCTATACAAAAAAAGAATATAATTTATTACTTTAATAATAAATATAATTTATCATTCAATATCATCATGATCAAAAAGTTGGAGATAGTTGTTGAGAATGAACTCAATGTTTTTTTCAAGTTTGTTGATCACAATTTGACCATTGAATGAGTACTTTGCTAATGGTTTTATTATGAAGCTTCTTGGATTTGTGATTATTGATCACAATTGGTTTGACCTCAAAGTTGGTGTTGGACCTTAGGAGCAAAATGTTCCAATCTAGAACATAAGGTATGTCATTTTCATGAAATGTTTTTAGTAAATTTACATGGAATTTTGGATGAATTCTTAAGGTTATTAAAATATTTAATCGATATTTGACTTCACTAATTCTTTCTAAGATTTCAAAGGGTCCATAATATCTTGGTGCCAACTTATCATATTTTCCTAATTTAAGGGAACTCTTGGTGGGTTTTATGTTCAGTAATACTTGATCTCTGATTTGGAATTCCTTCCTAAGTTGATGTTGATCCGCATATCCCTTATATTTGTCTTGGGTAGCTTGAAAATTTTGTTTAACTCTTGTAACAATATTTTTCATTATTTTCATTTCTTCTTCCTTCCATTTCATTCTTAAGGTTGAATCTACTCAAGTTAGTGATGTACGACAATTACATCTAGATACTACTTTGAATGGTATTCGATGTATGGAACCATGATAATTGTTTTTGTAGGAAACTTTTGGTAGATGTAGGTAATTCTTCCATGTCTTTAGTCTACTTCCAATGTAGCTTCTTAAAATATTTTCTAATAGTTGGTTCACTTATTTTGTTTGACCATTTATCTCTAGCTCGTAAGCTATGCTAAATTTTAGTTCAATTCCAAGTTCCTTGAAGAAATTTTACCAAAATTTGGATATGAACTTGGGATCTCAAGTGATAGATTTAGGACACCCTTGCAAAAAAAAAAAAAAAAAAAAAAATACTTCTTGTACAAATTTTTGGACAACTTCTTTAGCTATGTTTTTAGATTTCAAAGCTATAAAATGTACCATATTTGATAAGTGATCAACTATCACTAGGATTGAGCCATTTCCTTTCTTAGTTACTAGGAATCCCACAATGAAATCCATGGTAACATCTTTCCATTTTTAGGTTGGGACTTTCAAAGGTTGTAGTAGTTCACTTGGTTTCTTTTGTTTGGCTTTTATTCTTTGGTAAGTTGGGAAATTTTTAATGTATGTGGATATATCATTCTTCATTCCATGCCAAAAATATGATTTTCTTATCACCATATAATTTTTGACATAACTCAAATTTCCTACATATGGTATGCATACTCTTTGTCCTTTCATTAATATACTATTAGGGGCAAGTTGATTACGAGGTTCAAAATAAATATTGGTTTAGATCTTCGTAAAGTGAGGATCTTCTTTTAATTATTCCTTAATTTCTTCTTCCATAGGGGTTGTCACAACATTGATCATCAAGTTCCACATTCAACTAAAGGCATGTACCACTACATTTTTTTCCCTAGAATATATTTAATCTCAAAATCATATTCAACCAATACTTCTATCTGTCATCATTGTCAAGTGTTCAAAATGGATTGCCTCTACAAGAATTCTAAACTTTTATGGTCTATTTTTAGCACAAATCTTTTTTCATGAAGATAGTGTCTCCAAACTTTTAAAGAATGAATAATTTCTAGTAATTCTAAATCATGGATTGAGTAACTTTCCTTAGCTCCTCACAACTTACAAGATTCAAAATTTACCACTTTATCTTCTTGAAAAATAACAACATCAAATCCAACTCCATAAGAATTAGTAGAGGCTTCAAATGGTATTTCTTCATACAAAATTCTCAAAATAGATGCTATTGTAAGTAGCATCTTTAAGATGAGAAAATCTTCGTTACATTTTTCATCAAACTTAAACACACATTTTTCCTACAAAAGGTTAGTCAAGGAGGTAACCAAAGTAGAATAATCTTTAATAAAATGTTGGTAAAAACTTGTTAAGCCTAAGAAACTACAAATTGTTGTAGCAACTTTTAGTTCTAGTCAATCTAAAACTATAATAACTTTTCCTGGGTCTACTTGTAATCCTTTTTTAGATACTATATGATCCATGTATGAAACTTCTTCTTTGAAGAATTCACATTTACTTAATTTGACTTTTAACCTATGTTCCTTAAGGACTTACATTTTAATCCTTAAATGTTTAACATGTTCTTCTCTTGACTTGAAATAAGGGAGTATATCATCCATAAATACTATAACAAATTGATCAAGGTATTCACAAAAATATATTATTCATTAATGTCATGAATGTTTCAGGTGCATTAGTTAATTCAAATGGCATCACTACAAACTCATATAATCCATACCTAGTTTTGAATCTAGCTTTCTCAATGTCTTTTTTGTTAATCTTTATTTGGTGGTAATCTATTTTTAAATAAATCTTTGAAAAATAACATGTGCTCTTAAGTTGAGCAAATAGGTCATCAATCCTAGGCAAGGGATAGGTGTTTTTAATCATTAATTTATTCAATGCTATATAATTCATGTATAATTTTAATGTATCATATTTCTTTTTCATGAATAAGACTAGTGCACCCCAAGGTGAGACACTAGGTCAAATCTTCCCTTCTTCCAATAATTGGTCTAATTGTACTTTCAATTATCTTAATTAAAAAGTGGAAAACCTACAAGGGAATTTTAAATTTGGTTATGTACTAGGAAATAAATCAATAACATGTTCAATAGTTCTTTTAGAAGGTAATTCCCTAGTTTCATTAAATACTAAATCTTTATATTTCTCAAGTTCTTTTGGAATCTTAATGTCATAGGATTTCTAAGGTTGAGTTACTTTAGTGACCAACAAATTAGCACCCTTTTTGACTAATTTCTTACCTTACTTAATGGTTATCATGTAAATTTGCTTTATTGTTCCTACCCCCTTAGAACCTTGACTCCGTTAGTGGTTGGCACTTTTAAAATATGCGTTCCAAAGTGGGTAGAAATTAAATTTTTACAAAGTGGGTAGTAATATCAAAAAAGACATTCCTAAGATTGCATTAACATAACCTAATTTAAATTCCAAGAATTCATCGATGAAAGGCATGTCTTGCAAAGTACAGGTAATTTCTCCATACCTAGTATGCTTACTCACAATTGTTCCATTTGCAAGTTCTATCCTAATGACTTTCTTAGAAGGTAAACTTAATTTTAATAATATAATTAAATTTGGAGAAATAAATTTATCATTGGCATGACTATCAATAAATAATTTAATTTTTTACCTCTAATAGATCCTTCAAAAAATCAATAAAGAAAATTAAAATTTTCTCAAACCTGGCTTAGCTTATGCTGAAATCTTCTTCATGATTATTGACGTGGTTTGGAATTTTTCTTTAGTCATGTTCAAGTTGAGTTTTTTATTCCTAGTTTGATTATTTCTTTTTCTTTTTGCTAGTAATGTTGGGAAATCTCATTTGAAATGATCTTTACCATAAGCAAAATATCCTAATAGAGCTTTTTTAGTTGGTGTTTCTTCTACCATTACTTGTCAAAGGGTAGTTCGTACTTGATTTGATTCTTCATAGTCCTTAGCAATTCTATAGGCTTCATCAACTATTTGAGGGTTATGTGCTTATGTCTAGGGATGCATCTGTGCATGTATTCCACCAGTAAACTTTGAAGCTAATTCTCCTTCATCTCAATGGCTTACATACCAAGAGATATCACAGAATTCTTTGTAGTAATCTTCCATGGATCATCTTTCCAATCTTAAGGAATCAAATCACATCTTTCACTCTTTGAGGAAGGAATTCGGTACAAATTTTTATTCGAAATCTTGATAGAAGTTAACTCAATTTGTAATTAAGCCTTGTGATCTCAGTCCATTTTACATGTTGCTATAAGTCCTCTCAAGTATAGGGAGACTACTTCTAAATCTTCTTAGCTTGACAAATTCAACCTATCAAAGTAATTCTTCATTATATCAAGCCAATCTTTCACCTTAGCATTAGATCCTGGGGCTTCATCATAATTATCTTGTTTTTCCTTCTTAGCATGAACTTGGGTTAGTGATTCTCTTAGTGCATTTTGCCAATTCCAATATCCCTCACCTTCAGATTTCATTCTTTGGCCTAAAGAAGGGACATCAGCACATTGGTGTCCAACAAGTGGGGACTGGTTTCTATGCTAATCCATATGGTGAAGTTGATCTTGATTTTGACCTCTATAATGTGGAGACTAATCTTGGTGTTGGTCCCTAGGTGGGAAGTGACTTGGATTAGAAGGTTAGATGAGATGATTGGTTAATTTCCTGATGGAGTCCATAAAGGAATCCACCATTCCTTGCACTTTTGACCATTTTTCTTATAAAATTTAGGACAATTTTCTAACTTCTTCAAACATGTTCTACATCTTTGTTTTAAACCCTTGATTTTACTAATGAAGTTCCTCTTAGATACCCCTAATTTCATTAATTTATTCCTCAAGGATATTCATCCAGCTATTGACTCAGGTCTCCATCATTTTCCAATGTACTCTTCAAGTTCTAAAGATTGGTAAGTTAAAGAAATCAAGCATGTTAACAATCATTGGCCTTTATGGCCCTTTTTATGGATCTCAAGATAGTTAATTATTTTCATGAGAGGTTAGAACTATCATGAACTCCTACCTGACCACAAAATCCTAATTATTTCAAGACCCTAAATGATGGCTTGAAAAACTAATTTTCCATTGCCCAAAAGCTAAATCTAATCATTCCATGATGTTTGGAAGGTTCAAATCTATTGAAAATAATTTCTATTTGGTTAAAACTAGACTCTAGAATCATAATTTATGGCTGTTTTAAGTTTGTAAAAAAACTTTCAAATATTTTGAGACTTCCTGAGAGGTCATCCATCCTAATACTACTCTAGGATGAGCATACTTAATTGAGAAATTTTTATCTTATCTTTTACCATGATGTTCAATTCTCTTTTTGAAAATTTTATTTTCATGTTCCTAATTTTAAAGTAATCGTATTCCCTTTAATTGACTAAAATTTTGAATTCTCCATTAGTTGATAGAAAATTCAAATTCTCCATCAGTAGACAGAAAACTCAAATTCTTTATCAGTTGACAAAAAATTGAAATTCTTCATCAATTGATGGAAAATTAGAATTCTTTGTTAGTTGAAGAAAAATTTTTCCCATCACTAAGAGTAGGGATAGGGACAATGGTAGGAGTGGAAATAATGGGAGCAGCTATAGGGACATGGGAACATCAAGTAAGATGTGCAAGGAGAGTGGCAACGATAGGGGGTGGAGTGTGTAGTTGCTTACAAAATGGTTTTACCTAGGCGACACCACCATTTGTTGGCTCATGGCTCCTACTAGGGCCTAGGAGGCCTAATCAGGCCTACGTAGAACAGGTGGGTCTATGCAACTCTTACCAAGTCTTCTGCAATCTAGGCAAGGATTATACATCCCTTACTAGGGCCTACATAACATAGGCGAGGCCTGCGGATCCTTACTAGATGATTGTCTACATAGATCAACATAACCCAGAGGTGGAAAAGGATTTCCTTATAGCAACACGAAAGGAGACAACAATTTTCAACACCAGTAGTGTTTGCAGTGCACTAGAAGGAGTGATGATTCTTGGCACCAATGATTTCCATGGTGCTCTAGAGGGGATGATGATTCAGGGCAATGGTGATCTCTATAGTACGCTAGATGGCATAACAATTCATAGCATTTGTGGTGTCTGTGCTATGCTAGAGGAGGTGATGATGTCTGATGCTGATGGTGTCCACAGTGTGCTAGAAGGGGCAAAAATTTTCAATGCCAAGAATAGTGGTGGCATGGAAGGTAGGAAAGGGAGACGACAACACAGAGGAAGGGAATGATGCAACAAAAGGTAGGTAGCACAAGGATGAGAAATAGTGCATCATTGAGGTAGGATTTCTTTACTAACCTAGAATTATTGACAAATTTCCATGACATTATGTGATAGGCCCTATGCTACTACTAGGTTGACCATAATGATGTGGCCATCCCAGTGCTACAATGTTAACACTATTAGGATTAGGGCCAACGCCTTAAAAACCATTTATATATATATATAAGAATATTTCAAACTAGGGGTTGGGTTTTGAACCCATAAACTCTTACACCCCTTTTTTTCAAAGTAAATTTAAATGTAAAAATTAGAAAAAAAAACATTTTAATTTTAATAATTACATGTAACCTAAGAAATGTTGTATCTTCTAAACTATAAGTCAAATTTTCATGAAATTAGTATCATTGGAATTGTCTTGGAGAGCACTACAAGTTTAGTTAGAGACAACATTGGTTTTCTTCACCTATCAATCACAAAATCATAAAAATCAAGAATTAATGTTAATTAATTAATAATTAGCTTAAGTTGAAACTGCCTATTTTCTTCTAGCTAAGGTTCTTATTTTCTTTCATAAATACATGAGAAAAAAAGTGTTTGTCCATCATAGCACAACATTAGCAAAACAATTGGAAGATTTCTACAAGTGACATCATGGCTTCTAACTGTCCTTCTCAAGCTTCTTCTCAAGAGTAAGCTCCTTGAGGTAGCCCTAAATCAGTCTATTCTTTTGCATCAAAATAAGTGCATTTGCTACTTCCAATTTTTTACATAACTTGGAGTGGAGAGAAATTTTAATATCTCACAACCTCAAGATTATTTGAGCTTCTTCTCTTTCTTATTTTTAAATCATCATATTGTAAAAATCTGATAATACAATGGTGTAATGTTTATATTAAAAGTAAAAGTTCTTTTACACAAATGACCTTTGGGTCATTAGTAATTACTCCAGCCATTATTCTGTCAGTTTTAGGTTTTCACTTAGATAGGAATCCTTTAATCCCTTCTATTTTCTCTCCTAAGTTTCAAATGTTTTATTAAGAAGAGTTGTCTAATTATGTTTGTGATTTTGCTATCCACCAAAGTCAGTTTTATTCTAGTGATTTTATTAATGAAATTAATTTTTAATTATGTTAATTTATTCATATCAAGGTTTTATGGCATCCAAAACACTCATATGTTAGTTCCTATTTCATCTACATTCTTCATAGTACCAAAATTGGTATGGTTTACTGGTCATTATTGTGTTTTTCTACCCTACATTTTTTCATGGAACATACTACTACCACAAAGAAGATCCATAAAAACCTTACACTATATGTTGTGTACCCATGATCATGTCCTTAATTTTAAGTTACAGTGCTTCAATCAATCTTCTTAGTCATTTCAATCCTAGTTTACATCTTGAGTTTCTTAAAAAAGAGAGAGTTGTGAGGAGCCAGATTGAGGGTGCAAAGAAAGGTCAAAGAGCTTTTAAATAGGCTTTTTATTTTATTATACTTATTTCTTAATTATGTGGTTTTATGTATTTATCGGTAGTGCAATATGGGCTGCAAAATCAACCAATGGAAGGTGTACTAATGAAAGGTGCTTCAATTTTTATAAGGAACTAGTCAACTTCAAGGGAAATATGGTAGCAATAGAGCTCAATTATAAGGTTTATATATATTTATTTAAGGAATAATTTATTGTTTTTACTTGGCATATTTTATTTTCTAATAAAATTTTCTTTTTATAGAAACAACATATTGGGCAAGGTTCTAGTAACCCGATAATTTTAAGTTTCAAACAAAAGGAGAGTGCCAAGAAACAAAAGGATAGCATTAAACAAAAAGATAAAGGAAAGGAACCTAAGGTAAATTTAATTATATTTAAATTTTGATTACTTTCCTTCTCTTTCTTGTGTGATGTTAACTTTGTGTTCATTTTGTATTGTAGATCTCTTTGGGTCAAAGGCACTTCATTTGAGAGTTGGGAAGAGATACCACCATAGTTACAATCTCTAAATAGAATCCCACTCCTCCATCAAGATCACTCACTACTTATGACCTCTCCTCATGTGACCCTGGTAAGGGGTTCTTTACCACAAGCTATGCTAGCTTCAGTTCTTTGGTACATTTTTGTAACTCCAGTAATCATCATGGGTTCCTCCTTCTCGTTGGAACATATGGTGGTGGCTATTGAAGAATCAATTTTTTTTAGAATCTTGGTTAATGGATCACAAAGAATACACCCTATTTTGTTCGTAAGAAGATGTACCACATGAGAGAGTCCAAATCTTCCAACTTTAAAGGAGATTATGAACTAGTATAGGCTAGTGCTACATCCTTCTTTCATCCAATTCCTAAGGATGTTTCAGAAGTTTTTAGAAATCTAGAATAACTCTTAGGAGAATTAGAAAGTTCCACATGTCTTGCCCATTATCTAGTAACTCATGAATGAATCCTTCAAGTTGAGAATGATTAACTTCGGGTGAGTAGTTCTTTCTCTTCTTTTTATTTCTTCCTTTTCACTTCATTTGATATTTTCATTTGTAATCTTAATCTTGTTTTGTGCATGCAAAGGAAGGAAAAAGAATGGTAGGATGACATGGTCCATCAATCTCTTTAGGTGATTTTGCCAGAAGCTGAACTTACAAAGAAGGATGAGGCATAGGCTATAGCAAAAAGTTTCATTAGTTATATTAAACAATTGTGCAATGGTTTATTAGGATGTAAGGAGGTACTAGATAAAAAAGATTCTACAAAGGAGGAACAAGAAGCCTAGTTGAAAGAAATTTATAATCTTCTAGATGCCTTCAAGCTAGACAACTGATCCTTGCTTCCTTTGTTCCTCTATTTGGCTTTTCACTTCCTTTCTTTTTATGTATCCCACTTTCTCTTCCATTTTTTGATGTATCTATTCAAATAATAATAGTATTAATAATAAATTTGAATAGTATTTTCTTCCACTTTGGTTCCTAGATTATGATTTTCTCTGATACCATATGTAACACCCCATTCCCCAATGTCATTAGAAAAATATTTTGTTACTTTATTATTCATACTTGTAAATGTTATAATGGAAATACAATGAAATAACTTGGTAAATATTATTGATGCATTGAATTTAATAGGAAGGAAAGTAGAGCAAATTGTTTTTGATGAGAATGGTACACTATAACACCCTCTGGGTTCTCTTCCCATGACACTTAAGGCCTTAAAGGCAATCCAACATTGCCACCATGATTAGGCTATCTAGCTAAAGGGGTGATCAATCCCTTCTTGTCTCGCTTCACCTAATTCCTATCACTTGCCAATCCTGGCTCTGCAACTCCATGCTAGCACGACTTCTAAGACTAGCCTTAAATGGCATAGGTCAAAACCATTCCTGAGGGGTACAATAAATAGTCATGACTCCTCATAATAAGGCACTTATTTTTTAAAGGTTAATTACATTGTTATTATACAATTTCTCCCTTAACAAGGGATCGAATGTTACAATATTTTTCCTTTTCTTAATAGGTAGCTATCAAATCCTTATTTAGTGCCTCATTTTATATCAACATGGCATGAAAGACTTATTTTTTATTTCTTAGGATGACATTGCAATCCTTGGCCTTGACATAATATTCTACCATGGTATAGTTCATGATCACCAAATCATATAGTAATTCATTACTTACCATGATGACAATAGTCTTTGAAAGTTTGTTAAGATCCTTATTTACCATGAATTTGATCACTAATGAAAAGTTATTTTAACTTATATGCTCAAAATAGTTTTGTGCAACTTTATTATAAATTTTTTTCTTTATAGGGCTTTACTCCACTGATGCCTTAAATAAGTTAATGATTACTTCTTAATATGCAACCTTATTTTTAAAGCTATGATCCTGCATTATAGCTCACATAGTAAATGAAGTCAAATAGTTATATTCAAGTTTGCATCACCCCTTAGCCTAGACATGAGTGAGTTATTTTATTGTATAAAGCTCCATGGTATTTTACTTAGGTTTTTAGAAGGCGTTTATTAATAATCTTGAAATCAACTCTTAATTCTTATCTCTTACTATCATGGTAACTCTATTAAGATTAGCACTATTAAATACTTTAACAAATGTTAGTAGGATGTATACATAAGAAAAATAAGGGATATAAATAGTATATTATGAGTACCTATCCATTCATTTCCATCTTCAAAATTGATGGCTAATCTGCACTACTTTCCTCCTTCACCACAATATATAGAAGTCTTAGTAGAGGCTAGAGATAGCATTTTTCATATCCTTCATGAAAATATTATAAGCAATAATGTTGACAAGAATAGAATATGACATTTAAGCTATGAAATAAAACTTCCTACAATGGTGGTGATACAAGCATTTTTTCATTCTTCTTTATTGATCAAACATTCCAATAACTAATGCCTGGGGAACATGACCTCTTTTAATGAAAAAACAAATTCACCATATTAACATAGAACCTTAAGGATCTCTTCTAAATTATAGAAAACCTGAGGGATTTTCTAGATAGATAAATAAACCAACCATTATTATAGATTCTAATAAATTTCTCTACTATCATGTTATCCTTCAACACTATAAACTTCACAAATATTATAAGACTAGACCTTTCTAGTTTAGCATTACATCCTTTCTCAACTAGATATATAGCCACTGTAAAATCATAATGATGATATTGAATACTAACCTAGGGGAAAAAATATTTGACATATTCTTCCATTGAGAGTAGCAATTTAAATCTCCTCATTTTATTAGTAACAACTTCATAGTCAATGACCATTTTTAAGTGCATCAGAATCTTCTTTATGACTTCCTTTTGCTAAGTTGAAATCTTTATTAAGAGATTTTGCATCATGAACTTGTGTTTGTGGTTTGGTGATGATGATGATAAATCAAACTAAGAATTCTCAAAGAATTTAGAAGAGAGGGTTCTTACATTACACTTCCTCTTAGATAATGTCTATGATTGTACATTCCATCTTCCTCTATAAGCCATTTTAACATATAGTTGCTTTGAAACTTGCAAGAAACTAGGGCTTTCTTGAAGAATGTATTAAATAGATGAAAATTAACATGCACAACTAATCTCAGCTATGTGCATCATTTTTAATCATTTATAAACTCATTTTAGAGTCATAAGTTAATATTTATTTAACAAAACAAAAATTAAAACTATGAAATGATTTAGTTTTATTATTTTGTAAGAACACCATAGAATTCTAACTATGGAATGAATTTAAAGTACTTACTAGGTAGAAATAAAATGCAAAAGGATATGTTAAGTCACAACAAGATTGTAAACATAAGATTTCTTTTCTACACTAAGCTCCCCATAACTTTTGTGATTTAAGAAATGTGCATGTAAATGTTTATAGTTCATTTTTATAGCTACCATGAATCCCTTGATGTGGTGCTAGTTAGGTACTAATTGTTATTGTAGATATGTCCAAGAATTGATTTTTCTCAAAGAGAACAACTAAGGCATATCATAGATGGACTCATAACAAGACAAATGAGACTCTTGGGGACTATGCCTAAGGGAGACTTTTAGTAATGTAGATCCATCATATTCAAGACTTATTAATCAAGTATTCAAGAATTAAGAAGAAAAACATAACAGGAAGAGAATAAAAGAGGATAATATGCACCCCTTCCTTTACAAGAAGGGACTATATCTTTATGAACTAGAAAAAGAAATCCCACTAGAGAAGGTGGTCTTGTGGAAGAACTTACTCATCCAAAGGTCATAGCTAAGATTGATAAAATGTGGAAATTCATAGGTGAAAAATTTCAAATAATGTTAAAGATTATGGATGAGTAAGTGAAGAAAGCTAAATCTAAAGATTAGGATAAAAATAAGAAAAAATGATAAGGACATTAAACATCATAAATGAAAAGGAACTACAATATAAGAGGTTGTAGGCTATAACACAAAAGATGATGGATGTAACATATATTAATACAAATATTCCAAGGAATTGTTTCAAGTTATGTCACATATCCAAGAGTCTATGATGCATGCTTTAAAACCAAATTTTATAAAAAACTAAATATATGGAAGGTTATGTTATTAACAAGGCAACTACAAGTAGTCCCACCACAATGTTAAAGTTTCATTTAGCACATTCTCCTACTTCCTAGATAAGAAAATCTAATATATTAGAATCTAACAAGTAAGAAGTAAGATCATAAATATATTTTTATGATAACTATATTTAACGATATTTCTATTAATATAATGAGTAATAAGTAAGTTTGACTCAACTAACTGCTTACAAATCCTCTTACAATGGACAAATCTATGTTGATTTATTTAGTATTCATTATAAGCTATCATAGATAGTTTATAATAAGTATTGTTTCTAGTCCTTATAAATCATAACATTAGCTTTGGACTTACTATCATTCCAAATTTAGCTATTCTAATTTTATAAGTAATTCTTATATTTCAATTATATTTGTATTTCTTTGACAATGCATCTTCTTTAAAAAATCTTGGTCTCATGACACACTTACGATTAGGGAAAAAAACATAAACAAATTTTCACTAATAGACTAAAATATAGGTATCAACTAATTTGTAGTTAAATAGTATATAGTTATGAAAATTTAACATCCTTACCTATGTTTTAGTATGCAATGGAATTCTTACATGTAGGTTTTCCAATAGTTCATAGGCTGAATTTAGGGGTTTATTAATAAGGTAATTTATATTCTGAATATTTTATCTTTAGAAATGTATTTTTTTTCATCCACTAGTAATATGATATATAAATAAAGATATGGAATTTTCCTTTACCATGATAATTTGACAAAGACCTTAAAATATTTGAAGAATATAATTAGAGCAACATAGACAAGATACACATCATACTAACCAAACAAATGAATCATCAATGAGAAGAATAAGCATCTCATTTCTAGGAAGAACAGGTGTGACATCTCTTCCCTAAATGTCATGGAAAACATCAAATGTATGTTATATTATACATTATGTGTAAGAAGACAATATACCAAACGTCAAGTATATGTAACATTCGACATTATGCATAAAGGAAATAATAAGGAAAATGAAAAAAGAAAAAGAAAAGAATTCTTTATTAATTTGTAATAGAGTATTTAGATCATGCTCTAAGAGTGTTCCTTTGGGTTTTCTTCCTTTTTCATATATCCCTTAGAGGAAATCTAGAATTGCCACTATAGTTAGGCCTATTACCCTATCAAAAGGGATGGCCAATCCACTTCCTATTCTGCTTCATTCGACTCTTGTGACTTGCTTGTACTGGCTTCACCACTCCATGCTTGGTACAACCTCTAAGCCTAGGTATAAATGCCTTAGGTTAGGTTAAACCCCCAAAGGTTGCCTCAAGTGACACATCCATTATTACAATGCACCCTTTTAGGTCTCAATTACAATTTCCCTTTCGGGTCTTGTTATAATAACAACAATACTTGTTATGAAGAGGCACCATCTTTGTTATGAAGCAGCATCATTTGGGAATGGGGACATGACAATCTATCCCACTTAGGTTCCGTTCATCCTCAAACAAGTCCATGTTCACTATCTTTTTCTAGATCCAATGCTTCTGTTATGATCTTGTGCTCTAATAATTTGATTTCTCCTTTGAGTTTGAAGTTGTTTCTTGGTTATTCTACAAAAAAAATATATGTGATAAGAATAGATATATATATATATATAAGTATTAAATATTACTTTCTTAATAATTACTTCATTTTCTAAGATAATGATAAGAGGTGAATTAAAGATCTACCAACCACCAATCACTAGTCCTAACTAGGGTCACATAAAGTGCAACTTGTATCTAGTTATGCAATTGAAGGTAGTGCAAATTCTTTATTTCCAACTTCCATGCCTTAGATATTTTACTTATATAATTAAAAATATAAAATAAACAATGAATAAAATAATAATACTTATCAAATAAAAGTAAGAGTGAGATACTTCCTAATCTTGATCAACCTAATGAATTAATGGAAGTAATTGTAATTCTACCATAATTGGTATATGATTGGATGGTCTTTTTTGGATGGCAAGGCTTGATCTTGATTTTTCACTACTTCTTCTTTAGAAATTAACTCTAGTAATTTGGTAACATGGAAAATTTTGATATCGTACCAAGTATAATCCAAATTTTCAATGAAGATTGTTGTTGGACCATCCTCACTAATAATAGTAGAGTAATTGGTAAATTGTGGTTCTTGATAAATAATATCCATCAACATCCTCTATTCCTAAATTTTGGGATCTGATTTATCTATTGAAGACTAAAAGTAAGAAAAATATGCATTGGCTAATGTAATTTCATGTTGAATTGATGGAAACATCTTCTTCAAATCATATTCATCTTCTATGGATTCCTTTACACATCCATATTTTAAGAATTGATAGACACTACTTCTAAATTTTGCATTGAAGTCTTCACAAAGGATAATTGGCACTGGATTAGTATAGCTTAGGAATAATTTATTCTTCAAACTTTCTTCTATTTGCTTAATCAAGTATGTCCCTTGACACAATCTAACATCTAAACATGTTGGTTTGGAAATGCAATGTGTGTTGACTATACATGCACATCTTCTTGATAGATGGACTTTTAGAATTACTGCCAAGGCTATGTGATTCTTCCAAAATCTTGATTGTTCTTTCTTTTCCATGATTTGAATTTCTAGAATGTCAAAAATCATATTTTCTAACATCAATTCAACTTGGCTTTACTATAAAAGATTGTGCAACCATCCATGTTATGATTTCTACAATAGGCTAATCTATATGGCTTGAAAAAAGAACTTCCAAAATAACCTTTTTTCTTATAAATACCTATGTATCCCATCTTTTCCAACTTTGGTTGAAATTGGTATAGAAATTCCCACGACAAGACTTCTTATAGGCATAAAACATCAACATCCAAATCTTGTAACTCTACTAAAATGTGTGAGTATTGATATCCATGCCAATTCCATGCCCATGGTGAACATAGTAGATGTTGTTTCTCACTCACTAGGGATCTTGAAAGCACATTGTATGTTGAAGTTTTCATTCTCATTCTTGGATTATCTATTGGATCATTACCCTTTACAGGTATCATACACCTTGTTAAAATGAGATTTTGAGTCTCCATGTTGTTCTATCATATGATTTGGTTACAGGAGAAATTGATATATATATATCTTCTTAGTCATTTTTATTCATCAACTAATTCTTCAACTAATACATCAATTGATTCTCCAACTAATTCTAGTAATACTTAGCTATATTATCTAATTTTAGTAATATATATTTATATCATATTATTCTTAATGGCCTTTCTACCCCCCTTTAAGACACTAACTCTGGCAATGTAACTAATGACATGCCATAGGGATCATAAGGCTATCTGCAAAGGTTAAGCATTGAATCTTAAGGTCCCAAAAATATTATATTGATTAATCCCAATAAGGAATGATTAGTTATCCTTATGTTGTCAACTTTTAAGGTAGAGTTTCAAAATATCATTGAATTTATCAAGTACCTAGATAATAAATCTAACATCGCCATTGAGTTTAGAAGGTTAAAAATATTGGAAATTACTATTCATATGTTGAAAAAGGACAATGCATGCTTGAGTTATGGTAAGATACTATATTTGAAAAGGGAGGAAAAACTAATTTTCAAGGTTCTCTAGGATGGATCTGACTTTACCATTGTGTCTGGAAGGTTTAAATCTATAAAAAATAACTCTTCATTCACCAAAAAAGACTTCTAAAATCAAAAGTTATGGCTTCTAGAGTTTAAGACTTTTGGTGCAAAAAATGAAACTTCCTAAGAGGTCACCCATCCCAATACTACTCTAGAACGAGTGCGCTTAATTACTGAATTCTTATCTCAAGTGTTGCTAATGCACCAAATTTTACATTTGAAATTTATTTTCCCATTTTTAATTTTTAATTAATGTTCCAATGGATGGAAATTTGAATTTCCTGTCGATTGATGGAACTTTCAAATTTTTCATCAATTAACAAAAAATTAAAATTTTCCATCTAGTGACAAATAATATTCCCATCGTCAAGTAGAAGTAGGGAGTGATAGCAATGGCCATGATGATGTTGGCCTATGCTCAACATTGATAAAATTCTTGTGTGATGATGGTGGATGGTTGCACAAGGAGATAGATAATGATGGTGGCCAGCGAAGGTAAGTTGGAGTAGATTAGTATGGTGCAATAGTGGTAAGTATCAGTGATGGCAACAAGTGTGATTACTATAGGTGTTTCTTTGGCCTATTTAGCCTAGACAAGGGCCTACATTAGTAGTGGTGCTGGCATTTGTATCTAGCAACAAGGCCTACACAGGGGCCAACGTGGCTTGCATGTGGATGTGCATGATCCGAAATAGGGGCTAGCACAACCCATGCTAAGGCCTACACATCCAACAAAGGGGTTCACCTGGCCAATACAAGGATTCACGTGGCTAGTGTAAGGGTTCATGTGGCCCATGATAGGGTGACACTACATAGAGGAAACCTATGTATGCATTTTCAACAATGGTTTTCTATAGGCCAAAGGGTGCCAAAAGGGGCCATTATCCACGACACCATTGATGCCTAAAAGGCATCAAAACAAGTCATTATGGAAGGCACCCTCAGTGCCCATAGAGCACGAAAGATGATCATGGAGCACTAGAATAGCCCATTATGGATGACACCATTAGTGCCCATGGAGCATCGAAATAGTTTGTTATGGATGGCTTTGTTGGTCCTCATGGAGCTTTGGAATGGGCTGTTATGAATGATGCCATTCATGTTCATTAGTGAAGGGTAGCACCACTAAATGGCAATAGCAATGTGGGGTGAGATCAAGGTAGCATGTGATAGCAGCAAAGGTGGCACACAATGGCCATAACACCAACATGTGATAGTGAAGCAATAGTGGCAAAGTAAGGATTTGTATCATAGCGAGAGACCATGGCATGGTTCAAGGGTTTCTAGACATGATAGAGGTAGCGTAGTGGATGATGGATGACATATGCAATGGGAAACTACATAAGTGATACAATAGGAAATTGTGTAGGCTACAATGACATGTGCATGGTCACCTTGTTTAGAGGGAAGTGGTCC
Source organism: Gnetum montanum (assembly GCA_015680685.1). NCBI lineage: Eukaryota > Viridiplantae > Streptophyta > Gnetopsida > Gnetales > Gnetaceae > Gnetum > Gnetum montanum. The sequence continues at coordinate 20,729 of MNCI01006151.1, read as the reverse complement.
TCCCATAAGGGCTATGTTGCTTTGATAGGGCATGTGCAGCCCTTGTAGGTCAATGTAGACTCCAAAAAAAAATTTATGTAAAATTGGGGGGCTTAGGTTCAAACCTATGACCTTCTTCTTTTCTTCTCTCTTTTTTAAATAATAATAATTTAATAATTTAGTATCTTTTTAATGCATGCTAAATGAGAAAATTTAAACATAAATATCTTTCAAATTGTCAGTTTGATTGAAATGAAATTTGTACTATTAGAATCATCACAATAAGTACTATGCATTAGACATAGTTTTAGGGTTCAAAAACGAAGTTGGAACTTCAAGAGTTTAAATGATCTAAAACTAGCTTATTCTACCAAAATGAACTTACCAAGTTGCTATATGGAAAACATGATGACTTATATATGACTCTAAGTTGGTTAGGATAATGAGTTTTCAACAAAAAAAAGATCAACTCATGTCATGGTTACTAACTTTCTTAGGCAAAACTTAACAATGACCTTAATCAATTAACATTTATAGTATTATGATGGGTAAGAGTTACCTAAACTAGTGTATTCTTGTCTTATCAACATTTCTTGAAATTTATGAATCTTGATGAGGTGTAATTAGATCTTTGTTGATCAATGACATGCATGAAAGAATTTTGTCGGTTTGTGGTCCAAGATTCTTCCTAGTTCATGGCTCCATGGTTCATCATCAGGTTGTAGTCCATGGTTCTAAATGGCCCTTGAGTCATGGCTTGCTCTAATATCAATTGTGACATCCCATCCATGGATGTCATGGAAAACATCAAATATATGTTATATTAGACATTATGCATAAGAAGAAAATATACCAAACGTCAAATATATGTAACATTCAACATTATGCATAAAGGAAATAATAGGAAAAATGTGGAAAGAAAAAGAAAATAATGCTTTATTGATTAGGAATGGAGTATTTGGATCATGCTCTAACAGTGTTCCTTGGGGTTATCTTCCTTTGGCATCTATCCCTTAGAGGCAATCAAGCACTACCTCCATGGTTAGGCCTATTACCCGACCAAAAGGAATGGCCAATCCACTTCTTATCTTGCTTCATCAAGCTCTTGTGACTTTCCTATACTGGCTTTGCCACTCCATGTTTGGTACAACCTCTAAGCTTGTGTATAAATGCCTTAGGCAAAACGCCCAAAGGTTACCTCAAGAGACACATCTACTATTACAATGCACCCTTTTAGGCCTCAATTACAACTACCTTTTTGGGTCTTGTTACAATAATAATAACACTTGTTATGAAGAGGCACCTTCTTTGTTATGCAGTAGCATCATTTGGAAATGGGGATGTGACAATAGGTGTCACTTTGAATTAAATAATAGCCATCATAATTAAATGAAAATATATGCTACATTGAATTAAAGTACAAGCACCACATTGAGTTAAAGTATAACCATTGTATTGAATTACAAAACAAAGGTCACATTGATAAAAATATATCAACAAGAAAAATCCATTTACACATACAAGAAGATCTAGAGTTGCATTGAATAGAGGATAGCATGATGGATCTTCAATATCTAACATGCATTGTCTACTATAGGGTAGCATACAACCCCTACTAGAGGATAGCATGTGGCTCCTGCTAGATAGTTAGAGGATAGTATGTAGTACTTGCTGATGAATAGTATGTGAATCCCAAAGATGGATAGAATGTGATTCCTACTATCTTGAACCGTGGATCACTTGCTACATTGTCACATGTAGAACCTTCTATCTTGGAAAATGCATCACTTGCTATCTTAGATAATGTGATACATAATATGCTCTAGCATGAAATGTGACTAATTATAAAATCTTGATTAATATATGAGGAATTACACACTAATGGGACACATCATAATTATGCAGATACTTGACATTTTATAATGCATAATCATATAGATTATAGAACTAACCTTATGAATAGACTTAGCATTTTGTCAAAATCATGTCTTTATTTATCAATTTTTATTATTAATTATGATTTTTAAATTTTAAACTTTGGATTTTTACCAGTTTTTGAATATAACATAGCACTTCAAGTTGGTATTCACCAAATTATGAATGTTATATATTATTTTGAAATGGGAATTGCCTACCTATTTATAAGAATATAGGAATCCATAGGTCTTATTTTTTTCCCCTCTTATGATGATCTTGGGTTATCTACTATACTTAGTCTTATGTGGGCTAGACCACTATGGACTCCTTTAGTAATCCATCACTAAATTGGATTAGATATTCCTATGATAATCGATGGACTACTATTTCAACATAGTCTATTTTTCTTCCTTATGAAGCCTTCATAGCTTACTTTCTTGTGACACCTAGATTTGGCTTATTGTGTTAAATTTTTGTATTTTTATGATGTACCAATCTAGATTTTGGAACTAGTCATATCTTATACTTTATCTTCTTTTACTTATATCTTTCTCATTGACCATTTATTAGGGTCGAGACTTCTTTTTACTACTCTTTCTCATATTCATGATTGATAGCTTTTTTAGTTTGTACTTATATGGCACACTACCTTTGTAACCTTTTTTCTTATGAATGCTTTTTATGACTATTTTTGTAGTGTTACTTCTTTTATTATTGATTTATATAACTCTCTATGTATTTTTTCCCATTCATATTCATACTTACAAGGTATGAATTTGGATTTAGTAAACCATCATAATCTTTTGTAACTCATTATAGATTAAGTTAATCAACTAATGATTTTATCTTAAGTTAAAAGTATATTTTAATACTTTCCTTAAACTATTATTTTCTTAAATTATTCACTCATGTTTACAAATTCATGAGTGTTAAAGTTTTCTTTTTTCTTGACAAAGTTATAATTTGATTATTTTTCCCCTTTACTTACGAATTTAAAAACAATGATGATATCTTCCATAACATTTAATAAGTAGTGAGTATCCTCTATACCCAAATTGTATTTTGTAAACTAGATTAGTAGTTATTCTAGATCATTAAGTATGATCACATGTTATTGTCTTCCTACTTATACTTATATGATACTTAGTACATATGGTGAAGTATAACTAAGGCATAGGATGAATGATGTTGATGGATCATGATTAAAATATTATTAAAGTATTCAAATTAAATAAAATTAGTCAAAATAAAATAATTAAATCTAATCTAGCCTTAGTGATAAGCATTCATTTCCAACTCGTCATACCAAGTAACAACGCTGCTAGGATTACCAAGTGTTGGCAAGCTTATGTTTAGAGTTGAATATACTCATTCTTCATGCTTAATATGCATTGAAATGTACAATGATTATTTTAGGTGCTTACGAAAAGTAAAAATTATTCTAGTTGCACAAGAAATAAATTACATTAAATGTAAATTCGAAGCTAAGTCAAAGTGTTGTAATGAAGATGAATCAATCAAAATCCTATTATCATCATGAGCTATGTCTAAGTACAAGATCACTTGAATATGACTTTGTCAATTAATTCAAGTTTATTCTACAAGAATTCATTAACTGTTCTAACTTCTATGAAAACAAAGTATAAGAGCTTTGCTACATTAATGATCAAATTTTATAATAAATGATATATATGGTACATTTATATAGCAATTTATGATTGTTGTGTTAACATAGCCTAGCCTACATTGATGTTGATGCATCAATTTAGCTAAATGAATGACCAAAAGATTATTCATCATACAACTATGACTAACTAAAAATTCATCCTTAAGTTAAACAAAATTTAGACATAGTTTTTTTTACAAAATATAAGAGTATATTTTTTGAACTCATTGACTAACACAACCTTACTAGACTAGAGTATTACATTACAAAATTTATTCAAGTAATTGATAATTGACTAAAAAATAAACCTTAAATATGTTTTCCGTATAAAAATTTGGTATGATTACAAAAATATAATCATGGCATGTACCTTAAGTGGTTCCTAGTGGTAGTGCCTATAGTAGTTAATTTGCTATTGTTGCAATTATGATGTTCAATCTAAAGGCCTCTATCAAGGTGTAGCATCTGAAAATGTCAATGGCTGGAACACCGAGAGGTCAACAAGTGCATAGTCTAACCTTGAATCCATGGGAGGGCCATGCTAGAGAAAATGGAAATGGAACTCCCTGAACAGTCTAGTTGATTAGTCAGGGACTTACGTGGTGTTCAATAATTGTTTGTGAATAATGATTTTAGAGCATCATGCATAGTGTTTGGGATAAGTAGGGACACAACATTCATAAGAGAAAGAGAGTATCAATGTGTGTGCATCATGACAATAGAAATAAATAGGTATGCTAACAGTTTAAAATATATGCTATAGAAAAATAAAATGAGAGTGCAAATGACGAAATGCACCACCCCAAGATTGCAGGATGTGACTTTCAATCAAATGATGTGTAGAACTGGTATGCAATGTCAAACAAACATAGCTGGGCAATAAGGTAACATGGTCACAGTTCTTGGATCATTACAGATGCAGTGTTGATAGAAAGGAGTTGAAGCTTGCTAGGCTAGTAGTTGCTATGCTATGTGAGTATGAGGTGCAGGTGTCACGTTCAAGTGCAGGAGTGAGGCATACATTAGGAATGCTCTTAATACTTAAATTTTTTTCTCTTCAACCTTCTGCTTGCCAATCACCTACCAAAGCCAACTATAGAAACCAATCCTTAGAATGTCAATTACTAGGATATTTATAGAGCCAAGGTTAAAGGGGAGATGTGATTTGGATGCCACGTGTCCTGGGTCCCATGTAGCACAATCGTGAATGTGTCATGTTGATGTGCTATTCTCAAAGTGTTATGCCCAATGGTGCTATGCTCTATAGGACAAGAATTAGGTCTAAAAATCTACCAAACTATGACCATATTGCCCAAACCTCATGTGACAAAGTTTTAAGAACTATCATGTACTTACAAAAATTCCTAGAACAAATGCAAATTGGAGCTTATGCTCTGAGACTACATCTTCTCTCCTCTTCCAAGTAGGATCAAGCATAGGGACAACTTTGGGGACCAACAGGGGATGAAAAAACAAGGCAAACTACTGATTCTAGCTACCAAAGAGATGTCAAAGCAGAAATAAAGGTCGATGACAAGCTGTGGGAACTTTTGGAGGCATTTGGCAACTTTTTCCAAGTGTAACACTATCTACGCTATCCAGTGTAATGAAGTGTAGCATGAACACTTAGAGAAAATTTCTAGTTTGGCCTACTACGTTGTCTACACTGCACAACATAGCAGAGCGTAGCACCCCATTTTCCAATAAATTTCATTAAAATTGAAAACACCAGTCTAAGGTTTAGCAAGGCAAGCACATTTAGTGACTAGAAACTACACTTTTCATGTTAAAAGAGCCTGATACCTCTTCATTGCATACTTGGAAAATATTTTGACCCTAGCACCTCTACTATGTTATCTATGCTATGTAGTGTAGCATAGGGTAACATCTAATTTTGAATGAATTTTGACCAAACTTGCAATGCTTTTCCATGGGACGCTAATCATGCTCTGAGGATGAAGTAGGATAGGTAGTCTTGGAGGTCGAAGAACTACAAAATTCACCTTCCATGTTCAATCTAGTACTTAGGAAAATTTTAGTCCTGCATGGCATGCTACAATATCTACACTATGCAACATAATGGAGCATAGTAGGTCCAAAGATAGAAAATTTGCTAAATTGTTTAGTCCATCCTGAGCGTTTTTTACATCTCCTAGCCTAGCACATGGATGGACTGGTAACCTGGACATGTGTCAAGCTGGGCAAGCTAGAGAGCATAGCAAGCTTGATGGCTTGGAAGATAGAAAATTTGTTGAATTGTTCAATCCATGCTCAATGCCCTTTTTGTGCAAACTAGCCTTGGAAATGGATGCTATGCTAATTGTGCCTAGGAGTGTAGTAGATAGAGTTAGAAAAAACTTTGCAGATGTTAGGACTTCTAGGGTGTCATGCTATCTATGTAGCACAGCATGACATCAAGCTTAGAGAAATTTTGCACAAGTTTCAACACTCTAATGCTAAGTCACAAGAGCCAAAAATTAGTGGTGTTTCACTAGCTCCTCTTTGTCGACATCTGTAATATTTTCTTGAGAGACATCAACAAAGAATACAAAACACCATGATGAACACAACACCAACACTGTTCATCGGTACCCACTTAGATGATGCTTTGCTATTCTTCGGTGTGCTAGGGAAATGAAGTATGGTAGTATGGAAGGGACTAGGGGATATGTTCAAGGGGATGGATTAGGAGGCAATGGATGGGAAAGGAAAGATGTAGGATGTGATGCCATGACAACATGTTGCCATAGTGTGATCCCTCATCAGAGTGTTTGTAAGGGATTCAGCACACATAGATGTCTTTCCCCTTTGGATTTCAACCTCTCATCAGAATTCTTAGATATGGTTGATCCAAGGCTAAGATGGTTGCAAAGTGGCTATTGTGCCATTTGACATGGGCACTTGTCTCATCTCAATTTATTTTCTTTTTTCCTTTTCTTCTTCCCCTTTTTTAATTTTTATTATCTTTCTTCTTCTTCTTCTTCTTCTTCTTCTTCTTCTTTTTTGAGGAAATGCATTGCACACCCATATCCACTTGACGGCAACTGTATCACCATAGAATAGGTGTTTCCTCCCTGGGATGAGTTGTGCTACATCCATGTGGGGCTTTGACCAACCTACAAACGCTTCCATGGGACGAATTGCATTATGTCCATCATGGGTTTAGCGACTAAGTGTGGGAAAGGGTTTTATCTATATTGAGGAAGCTTGTGAGGGAATGTGGAGAATTGTAAGAGTGGGAAGTAGAGGTTAGGTTAGTTCAGGGGATAATAAGATATGCACTCTCAAGTAGCTAGGCCAGTCGAAGCGGGAACTTTGGAACAATGTAGTGTCTTGCTCTTGTGGTGAAACGCATTCCTAAACAATGGCATCCCAACTTTATCCTGCAAATGCAACAAAGATAAAACCAGAAGAAACAACCACCATGTGAAGTGAGGGTGAATTCTTGTTTGCTTGGGACATTGCAAAGGCTACAAGTGTTGTGTTGGGTGCATGTAATGTCCAAAGCAAGAAGGCCATTGTAGGTGTCAGTGTGGTAAGCTGGAAAGCTCTAGCAGCCATACTAGAATTGAGCACTCAAGAGGCTAGGGGAAATGGTGATGTAGATGCTCAGGAATCCTCACCAAAGGTAGGTGCCAAGAAATTCAACCGCAGAATGGGGAGCCCAATTGCTAAATGCTCTTCAGGATAGTAGCACTATGGCTAGGCCACAATACTTTTGGGAAACCAGGGGAAGATGCTGATGGCAAGAGCTATGACCAAGTTGATTGGTGATGGTGGTAGTAGCTCCGAAATATTAGCAAGATGTCAAGTGACATCTCCAAAAGATCAATAAGATTCCAGGGATAGAGATTTTGCAAATGTCCTAGAGGGTATTTCTTGCTGACATGAACTTCATTCTGGAGCTACAACACCCCATCCAATCTTACCTAAGAGGCATAGATAGGCGACAGTAGATTGGAAGTATGTCCACTTGCTTGTTCACAAGATCATGTATGCTAAATCATAAATGTTGACTAGCAAACCCAGTTTTAGGTCTTGGTAGACCATTGGATGTGCTAGTTTAAGGTCCTAGAAGATCATGGTCCCAATTTAATGTCTAGGCAGACCATTTTATGCTAGTTTAAGGTCCTAGTAAACTGTTGTGCTAGTTTAATGTCATAGTGGATAGTGGATGGCCAATTTAAGGTCATAGTGGATCATGTTATGGGTGCCAATTTAATGTCATAGCCCAAGGACACTTTGTGCTAGTTTAACATCATGGTGGACACTCTGTGCTAGTTTAACATCATAGCAAATGATCTATGCTAGTTTAATGTCATAGAAAATGATATATGATAGTTTAATGTCATAGTGGATGATCTATTTACCTTGCTTTATTATTGGTGTGATACTACATGTTAGGCATAATATGGTATTAGGTATAAATGGTTGACAAGATTAGTGAATTTTTTGTTGTCTAACTTAGCAAGCTTGAATGCCCCATTTTCATATGCTTTCATGACCAAGAAAGGCCCTTCCTAGTTACTTGAGAATTTGTTCATGGGCTTGCGAATGGCCTTGAGGACTAGATCCCCTTTCTTGATCTAGTGTTGCTGCAAATTGTAGTGATGCTTTTGCCGTTGTTTTTCTTGATACCACTTAATGTGGTTAAGTGTTTAGATGCGCTCTTCCTTCGTAGAGTCAAGATCAATGATTCTTGACTCATTGTTCTAAGCCTCATCCATAAAGTTCAAGAGGATTATTTGGAGCTACGAGACATACAATTCAAGAGGTAACACCACTTTAGATCCATATACAAGGCTATATGGTGTCTTACCTATTGCAGTTCTACACATTGTGCGATAGGCCCAAAGTGCATAGACAAGTTGCTCATACCATCATCGCTTGCTACCACTGAGCATCTTTTTCAGAAGGTTGACAATGGCTTTATTAGTGGCTTCTACTTGGCCATTTTCTTGAGGATAGTATGGCGATGTGAAAGAGTGTTTAATGCCAAGATTTTCATAGAAGGCTCTAGTTTCTGCGCTACTAAATTGGGGCCTGTTGTCCATAATGATAGTCATAGTGAGGCCGAATTGAGTCACTATATTGTCTAAGATGAATTTGCAAACCTATTGAGATGTGGTATTCCTAAGGGGAATAGCTTCTACCCACTTTGTGAAATACTCAGTTGCAGTGATAATAAAGCTACGTCCTATAGAATACTTAGGTGCTATTGGCCCTATAATGTTTAATCCCTAGTGTTGAAATGGCCACATAATTTACATAGTGTGCAACTCGGTAGGTGATACATGTATTAGATTTCCATGGCATTGACATATGTCACACATCCTGGCCTTAGAAATGCAATCATGCTCCATATAAGGCTAGTAGTAGCCTAAACTTCTAGTTTTCGCTACTATATTCCCTCCACATAGTCCCTCATGGATTTGATCAACAATTATTTGGGCTTCATTTCCACTTATGCAACTTAGCAGTATCCCATCATAAAACTTACAACATAGAGCATTGTCACCTATGAGGACATACTATCATGCTCGTTTTCTTACTATGTCTTTTTGGGTGGATATTAGGTTCTATGGAGGTTCACCATGTTGAAGGTATGTTTTGATGTCATCATATCATTCTTGAGTGTGGCCCACACTTACAAACATGATACTTGTTCTATGAATGATAGGGTTAGTGCATTTTACTATTGAAGTGGGTAAGATACAAAACATGTGTGGTGGCATGCTTAAAGCTAAAGTGGCATGTCCAAGATTGCAAATTGTTTTAGTAAATATTTTGCCAAATCATAATAAGGTTGTAAGTGCTATGCTTTACCCTCATAGACCTTTGTAACTTGGTTAATGACCAACTGGAAATTTCCTCAAATTGCTAAATTTTGGATCTCTAACTCTTGAGCTACTAGATTTCCCCTAAGGAGACCCTCATATTTTTCTATATTATTCATGCAAAGAAATGCAAAGTGGTACGTGAAAGGTCAGATCTCTTTAGAGGGAAATGTGAGAATAGTAGCAACACTACCACCTTGTGTGGTTGAGGCACTATCAAAGTGTAAAATGGCTTCAAAGTCTGTAGGTACTGGGCTTATACTACTAACATGCTCATCTGGGAATTTGAGATCTATTGTTTCTTGGTCATCTGTAGGTGAAACTATAAGTTGCATAGCTATTGCTTGACCCTTTGTGGATGATTGCACTATGTAATGTAGGTCAAACTCTATGGTTATTAGTTTCCACCTAGCTATCCTGCTACTTTCATATATGTTAGTTATGATGGCCCTAATTATATTATTTTTGCAAATGATTCTGACTTGGCAACGAAACAAATAGTGTCTCCATTTTTTGAGTGCAAATACTAAAGTAAGGAAATTTTTCTCTACATCATTGTATTTTTCCTTGTAAGCTATCAACACATGACTTAGGTAGTAAGCCATCATCTCTCTTTTGGCAAAGCAAGGTATCAATGGATGTGTCTGAAGTTGCAAGATAAATGTAGAAAGGCTTATCTCTTTGTGGAGGATAAACGGTAGGAAGATGAATAAGCTCCTTTTTCAAGGTATCAAATGCTTCTTGGCATTGGTTCATCCACTCAAGGTTAGCTCATTTTTTAAGTAGGTGTTGCATTAGATGCAATTTATTTGTTAAGATCGAGATAAACCTTTGTTTGAACTATATCCTACCTTGCAATTCGTGCAACTCTTTAAGGTTTGTGGATGATGCTAAGTTGATAATAGCCTTGACTTTGTCTAGGTCTACATGTATCCCTATTTCTAACACTACGAAGCCTAGCATGCATCTAGTTCTAATGCCAAACACATAAATTTTGGGATTGAGATGAAGGTCATGCCTATGGAAATGTTGAAGGACTAGGTTCAAGTCATTTACATGATCAAGAGCTTTCTTGGATTTGACTACTATATCATCCACATAGTCATTTAGTCATTCTAAAAGATAGTTGAAACACCATAAAATTTCAAGACCCTGATGCTTCGGTAGAGTCTTGGAATTTGGGCAAAGGATTTTCACAAGTGCAGTGTCAAAATGGACCATCTGAATAGTGTAGGCACTGACGATAGATTGTATAGTTTGGCAAGTTTTTTATCTCTAGGGCTGACATGCCTACTAGACTCTCCAGCCTACCCAACTAGACAGTTGACCCAATTGACAATCTACCCACAGACCATGCTAGGAGTTGTTGAAAGTGTTCAAGATGAGCTAAACAGTTTAGCAAGTTTCCTAGCAGAGAAATCTGCTATGCTGCGCAGTGTAGCAAGCATTGAAGATACCAATTAAGCATCCAAGATGCAAGTTGATAACAATTCAGTCTTCTAAAGCATTTTCCCATATTGCAATCATCAAGCAAGCTTGCTCTACCAACACACAAGGACATAATAAATATCCTATGACAAAATGGTTGCAAAACAAGTTAGAATTCGGCCAACATAGGATGCTATGCTATGCTACGCTATGCAACATAGCACAATGTAGCAAGGACAAAATGCACAAAGGCCCATCCTCCAAGTGGCTCCAGTAAGAGGATTGCACTTGGCAATGCCTTGGCCTCCAAAACTGACCATCCCACTTAGCTGTCAGGCCTCAAGAAAAATTTCTTGGTAAAAAATTGCAGATCAGATAAGGAAGCATGACACACTAGCTGCTATGCTATGCTATACTACATAGTGTAGTACAATATAGCAAGGATGCAAAACAATAGAATACCCCAAGAATGAACTCAGCAAGTTCAAAGGCTTTCCAGCATGGAAGACAAAGTTGTAGTTGATTACCTGACCAAGCCTTGGACAGGTGTTCTCTGCTTCTAGGAAAAGTTTCTTTCAAGATCGATGGCTAGGCTATGCTATGCTACGTAGCGTAGCACAGTGTAGCGAGTAGTTACTTATGCTACGCCAACACACTAGACAACATAAGTAATGCAACACTTGCATGGAGGCATTTAAAACATTTTCAATTAGCCCCAAAACTTCTTGGCAATGATCATTATCATCCTGGCACCTCTTCAGTAGGAAAAATCAACAAATTTGCTTCATTTTTCATATCCTCAGTTAATCCCCAAAATTGTTCCTATGCTTGACCCTGCTTGCAAGAGTGGAGAAGACATAGTCCTAGAGCATAGGCTCCATTTTGTTTTCATTGTTGGCATACTTTCTAGATTTTTGCATATGCAAGTTTTAGCAATATGGTCACAACGTAACAAGGATCACATCTAGCATCACACACCTACGTAGGATAGCCATGTTTGCACCTTGTGGGGCCCAGCCTACTGTTGGCCCTATAAATACCCTAACAAACAATGCTCAAAGGGTTGGCTTTTTGCGCAGTTGGCTTTTAAGTTGGCTTTTGGAGAGCACAGTTGGCATTTTAACTTTCTAGTTGACTTTGAGCTTTCTAGTTGGCTTTAGAAATCCTTTTGTGGGTTTACCATTTTGGCACTTTGGCAAGTGGATTGGCAAATAGAAGAATTCTAAGTAGCAAATTATTGACTACAACTTAGTGACCTATGACCATACTACTCTGTGTAAGCTATGCCTCTCCAATGTTGCATGTTCAGTTGTACATCTTCCAAAAAAACAAAGATCAGATCCTCAATCTTGGGGTGATGCAATTTCACCCAAATCTATTTCATTCTTTGTTCATTATTATCACATTTCCCATCATTTTCCATTGTTTTGTGTTGGTTAATTATCACATCACTGGCATACCTAGTTTCTAAAACCAAACATTTATGAAAGGTTAAGTTACACTGATTAAGTCCCTATCTAATCGACTAGACCATTCAGGGCACCCCATTTCTATTTCTCTCTAGCACGGCCCTCATGTGGATTCAGGGTTAAACTATACTTCCAACAACCTCTTAGTGTTCCAACCACTAACATTTTCAGTTGCTATAGTTTTTGGTGCTAGAAGGAGGGCCTTTTGGTGCCCTTTCTGCGTATTACAGGTAATCTTGCACATTGTCTATACCTTGTTACCTACTAGCACAGATGTGACATCCTTGTGGTTTTCTACGCATCATGTGATGCAGACTAGTCGCAACGATGGTACCTTTGGAACCCTACAGGATGAAAAGCCTCCAATCTCTTGTTGGTTTATGTGTTTCTCATTTACAATTTTCTTTTAATCATACAAAATAATTCCTACAACCATTGCTATTTCCACCTCAAACCTTGAGGTTCCTTTCTTGGCTCAAAACACCATAGGTGCTGAGCGACCACCTAGCCCAGTGCTAGTGCCACGTCAGTCTCTCAAGCTCCGACACCTGTCACCTGAGTGCTTCGCACAAGACGGAGAGCGTTATGACTTCCTCTACACCAAGATCCAAGAGAATCTACCCTTGGATCACCAAGAACTTGAAGAAAAACATAACTTCGAGTTCCTTCATTGGAATGGCAGGGAATTTATCACTACCCTCGACATTACCATCCACCTGACGGACACGTATCAGTGGATCTTGAACCAACTGATATGAGTCAGTAAGTCTAGGGAGTGAGACATGGCATCCCATTAAGATGAGGCATTCCAAGATGGATAGGAAGACCTAGATTCCCATTCTGAGGGTGGTGGCTCGACCTACCCTACTGTTATCCCTCCTATCACTGTCTTTTGGTCAAACCTGCTATTTGCTTCTACCCCCTTTTTGATTTCCATGACTTTGCCACAACCTATATTTTCATTAGCTACGAGTAGCCATCTAATACCCTCAGCGCACTAACACGTTGCCCCTTCAATTTCATTCCCAGGCACTCTCTCTCCTCACTTTTCCCCATCATTGTACCAAGCACCAGTCACAGCTACGTTTCCATACATGCACACCATGCCTACGTCATATTTTCATGGAGTTATCACCTCCATTCCATCATCTACACCTATTCCATCATTAATGGGAGGCCCAGCCCCAACCGCATGGTGGACCCCAACCACTTCTGTCCCTATTGCGCAATCCTCCTAGATGTTACATTACGTTCATAACCAAGCGTACGTAGTCCCGCAAGTGGTACAACAAAGCACAGGGTTGTGTTCTACCCCATCATTCACACAAATTACCAACCCCACCGCTCCACCAATGATCACCCCACCAACAGCATCATCCATCAGGTGGTGGATGACCTAAGTAGCACCATTCGCAGGAGCAGCACCAACGGTGCCCCCCATGGACCAAGCCACTACCCTTCCATCCCAATACCCATCAACACATATGACAGCTATTTGTGTAACCCAGCAGTCATCTGCAATGTCAGCAAGTCTAGATCAAGTGTTCCAACTTATCCAGACCCTCATTGAAGAGATTAAACATCTCAAACTCACCAATTCTAACATAATGCAGGTCAAGGATTTCTACCATGATGACCCCATCAGCCTAGCTGTCCCCATGCTCATGTTACCCCCTAGGATGCCACTCCCCCAATTCAAAAAATCCAATAGGGAGGGAAATCCCAACACACATTTAGTTACATTTAGATCTGAATCTTTGTTGTTGCAACAATGGCTGCACACTATCATCTATGTATTTTCCATGTCTCTGACGAGCAAAGCTCTAGACTGGTACTGCGTGCTCCCACGTGCCTCCATCTCAACTTTGGAGGAGCTTCTAACTCAGTTCGTGACCCGTTTCAAATATAACTTGAAACTGGAGGTCACACTGGATCAGTTGATGAGCGTCAAACAAGACCTGCTGGAATCTATGCAAAGGTTCATATGGTGGTGGAGGGCCACCTTGAATGAGATCTGCGAGCCTATTGTAGAGGCCCATTTATTGGCTATCTTCAAGGGGATATTAAATGACTTTATTAAGTCAAAAATGTACTACTTAGCCCCATGCTCCCTCAGTCAAGCTTTCACTCAGACGAAGAGCATCCAAGACACAGTCGAAGCTAGTAAAGACCTAGCCTATCTGTTGGCACATTTAGCCATTTTATGGAACAAAGACATGAGATGATTGAGATTTTTTGAAATATTACAATACAAATATTTGAAATGGCAAGATGTAATTGGGAAAAGTATTGAAATGGCAAGAAGAGAGAGAGATGGAAATCACTTAATGGTAACATTAGGATGACACTGGCTCTGCAAGTCATGTTAAGAAGTCCTATTACACATTTCTCAACATATGGGATTTTAATGAATTCTCCCATGGACTAAGAGAAGGATGTCAAAGGACAAACATAAACCTTACCCATGTTCTGAATGGAGATGTTGATTTTTTTTGGGTTACATTGCATAAATTAAAACAAAAATCGGATTTTTTTTTTACTATGGTATGAGTACAAGGTACCAAGGCATGGCACGCCTCTGGAAGGACTGCAGTGTTCGCCGGCATTCTGCAGGTCACGATTGAGGGCAACGGTGAAGAAGATGGCAGCAGAGCAGACCTCGACCAAAGGCAAAGATGGAGAGGACGGCAGAGACAGCAACACGACGTTATTTATGCATATAAAAAAAATGCGCGCGGCTGCGGCAGTCATCAAAAATAGAAACAAAAAAAGGGGGACATACATTGGCAGAAAAATAGCAAAATAGAGCCACAAAACCCCCCTTGTGCGTTGCCAAACCCTACCGGATTCTGTGCTATTCTACATGAACAAACCCTCGCCGTTTACAAAAAGAAGAAGCTTTGCCACCATGGGAGGATCCCTAAGATTTACACACCTAAAACGTCATCACAAAATTGCGTGGTGCACACGGCACAATATTTTCGGGAAGTTGCAGGGTTTTTGCAACTTACCTTACCGTTTCCTATAACTGGTATTTCAAGAAAAAGCCTTCCATGGCTCAACACATTTTTAGGAAAATAATCTGCCTACAACCTCACCGAACAGGCCTAGGAATGCATTTCAAAATTTTTCTAGGCGGTAAAAAAAAGAAGAAGTGGAAATTACAAGTTTGTCCGCCCTGGGACCTGCAATCTGGAAATAATAACCATGCCCGATGTTGATGCCTCTGATACAGCGATGTTTCCTGACACAGCGGCTGAGCCTTCTCTTGTGATGGCAGTTGCTGGTAACAATTTTTGGCCAAAGATATTTTGAATCAGTTGCAGGATCGGTGGCTTTGCCTTCGGGCTCGTATTTAGGGTCATTCCAAATTTTAATCTCAATTATTGGATGCAAAATGAAATTAACTACCGCTACCACCAATAAGGAGGAGATTATATTGAATTTTTATGATAAAATCTTAGAGCTTAGTGACACTTAGAATTTAAAATTTGAATTAAATTAAATTAAATTAGGGATTTAGATTTATTTAAACAAATCACTTACAAAGGTAATATTCCTAACTATATAACTCCCCTCCTAATTAAATGAACAATTATGGGATATTTGTGTAACATCCTATAAAAGGAGACATTCGGCTATTATCCCTTTTATTCATTTATAACTAAATTGTAGCATTTTTATCTCTTTGGTGGTTGAAACCACCCAAAATTGTTGTAACTTACCTAACTTGTTGGGCAAGTAACCTCCTAACTTGTTGGGCAAGTAATCTCCTAATTGGTTGGCCAGGTTACTTGGGAGAGAAGTTAGGTGAGATATTTTTGAATATGTAACTTCCTTACCTACCTTGGAACTCTATAGAAAGGCTTCAGGGGACATTGGGGGTGGAAGGGAGGAATATTAGGACATTTGGGGATATCATCATCACTTCTCACACTTGGGATCAAAGAAGATTTGTAAAGAAGATTGTTTGCAAGATGGCTTGCTAGAATAAAGATTTCAGCCTCTTTGTCATGGTCCTGTGAGTTATGCATTTCATTTTTTGTTTTGTTTAAATTGCTTAGCTAGTGGTTTAGATAGTATCATCCTTGGCAAGTAATTTTGGGATTTTTAGATTGCTCTTATTGTTCTTGTTGCCCGATAGAAATTTCTATTAAAATTTTGCCATAGAAGCGCTTGTGTTTAAAAGCCTTAAGAGCATTTTAGTAGTAAATTTCATTATTGTGCAACGTGTGGGAACTGCTATTGGGATTGTTGTAAGAGAGCCTCTGTTTGTAGTCACGCCGTTGAACAATTCAGTAGTCGAGAGGGTTCAGAAAATCTTTGGTATTTTGATGGGACCAGAATAGCTTCTTTTTATCTTTAAAGTGAATTCTCGTGGTATTTCAATCAGAAATTGTCAAGTCTTTTAAAGGTTCTGTTTGAATGCAATCGTTGACATCTATTATCTAGTCAAAATGGAGTCTCGTACGTGGTAGTTTACGCAGCAATTTTTGGTAGCATAATAGGATTGTCTTGAAGATATTGCTTGTTTGAGCCTTGGAAGTTTGAACAATTCGTAGATATTGAATTTGGGATAGCTTTATTGCGAAGTGTTTACTCGTGTCATTTTACCTTGTTTAAATATTTGAGGTCTACACAAATCTGCTTTCTTTTCTTTTCTGCTTATTTCCATCGAATCTTGCTCTATTTCTAGTTTTCTTGTGGAACTATCTCTTTCTCTGGGGAAAATTAGGAGTAGATTGCGGAGTTGTGCTCAAATGTTTTTGCAAAATTTTATTTGTTACAAGTAGGTATTATAAGGACCGCGTAGACTAGGCAGTTGAACAAAATAGGAAATTTTCAAGAACTCACAGTACTTGGCAAAGTTGGCTGAATCTCTTTAAAGTAAGTCATTTGTAGTTTACACACAACGCAATCGTTACATTTCTCACAACCGCACGCCGCAACAGCACACACACATACTCACATTAACTACTGAGTTTATTTGGAGGTATCTGGGCCTTGGTGTTGCCAGAGACCAGCAGGCACCTAAATCCTGTTCGAGGACACTCGTTGGCGGTCGCGTCCCAAACGGTCGCCAACAGTTCTTTTGGCGCTAGAAGGAGGGCTGAAAATTAAGCCTCTAGGTTCATAAGCCTTATACTTTTAGTACATCAACAATTATTTGTAAGGCTTAAGAATTAGATACTATTTTCAGTTCATGACCAAGAAATTTCATAGTTTGGAAAGTTTCAAAGTTTCAAAAGATATTCTAGATTCTAAGACTGATTCTTCATCAGAAGAAGAACAAAAGAAAGTTTCTGAATTGGGAACAAGTAGTGGAGTGAAAACTAGAAGATCAAGAAGATCACCCATTATCTCTGGTTTATCAATTCGTAAGAGAAGATCTAGAAAGTCTAAGAGTTCAACATTTCAAAGGAATAGGATGGCAAATCCTTGGCAAGGAGTTACACCATTAGGATTTCAAAATTACAATGATATTCCTAAGGTAGTTTACAAATATTTGCCTGAGCCTTTTATTCCTGGAAAAGCTTATTTAGCTGAAGAATATATTCACATGTTTGAGTTAGCTTTAGCTCATGCAAATATTCAACATCAAGATCAAGCTTGTAGGTTGTTTGTATCAAATCTAAAGGATATGGCTCAGATTTGGTATTCAAACTTACCAAGCAATAGTATTACAAGTTGGGATGACATGAAGAATCTTTTCTTAGCCCAGTTTGGCAATCAATTAGATCAACAACAACTATACTGTGGGCTAATACAAGCTAAGCAAGGAGTTAAAGAGTCAATTAGAGATTTCAACATTAAGTTTCAATGAGTTTTTGGGCTCTTTCAAAGGCAATATAGACCATCAAAAGAAATGCTTAAGGAAACTTACCTTAAGGTTGTCAAACCCAACATTTCAATTTGGTTAAGGAGAACTTCAAACTTAACTACACTAAACGACTACTTTAGTGAAGCTATACAGTTAGAAAAATAGTTGAACTTGAATCTTGAAGAAAATATTAAAATTACAAAAAGGGAAAAAAGAGTTATGATTCCTATGCAAGATATAGCTCGATTTAAAGCTTTACCAGGTCCATCTAATGTTAAGATAGAGATAGAACATGAAAGAGTAGGATCTGAAAAAGAACAATTAATGAGAGATATGTCTAACAAAATAGTGAAGCTTGAAAAAGCTTTGGCAAGAGTAAATATCAAGGAAGAAAGGAAAAATAGAAAGCATAAACATCAAGAAACTAAGTTAGTAGAAGATGAAGATGAAAATGATCTTATTATGTCCAACTTTCTTGATATTGAATCTGATAATGAGTTATCTAGTGTTCA